>WBMY01000392.1:250953-269886 GCA_013397315.1 Donacobius atricapilla
GCTGGTGTCCTCGCCGCCGGCTGCGTGCTCGGCCGTCGCATTTGGGCCTCCAGCCCCAGCGGTACCTCGGGGAGAGGTGCGGAGGCCCCTCGATCCCCTTTCGATGGACCCAGGTTGTGTCACGGGGGGGCAGTGGCGCCTCCCGCACTGACGCCTTCCTATACCCCCTGCCATTCTCCGTCGCCCTTGGGAGACTCAGCTTGCCTGACTTTAGTCAGGGATTTGTCGGAAGAGGTCATCATAGTGGTGCGAGGCTCTTCTCGGTGGTGCCAAGCAATAGGATAAGAGACAACGGGCAGAACCTGGTGCCCAGGAAGTTTCACCTGAGCTCGAGATAGAGCTTCTTTACTGTGCAGTGACAGCAGTGGAAGAGATTGTCCAGAGAGACTGTGGAGTCTCCCTCAGTGGAGATACTCAGGAACTGTCTGGACACAATCCTGTGCAATGTGTTATAGGATGACGCTGCTTGAGTGAGGAGGTTGGGCCACATCACCATAACAGCAAGGTTTTGGGTTTTAACCCCATTGTGGGCCATCCACTGAACTGTTGCACTCATTGTCCTTGTGGTTCCCTTCCAACTCAGAAGATTCTGTGATTCTGTGCCCCTCTGTGGGCTTTTCCAGCTTCACCTGTGCTGTGATTCTGTGATGTCCATGATGACCCACTATCAAAAGTGGCTCCTTTTGCAGAGCTCTTGTTATTCATGAGCATTGTTCTTGCACAGTAATAATTCAAATAAAAAACATCTATTACATAAACCCAGGCAAACATTTTTTCACATTCTGACTGGCACTTTTGTGGATCCTACACTCCAAGACCCTATTAATGCAGATAACTGTGTTACCTAAAATACTTCAGGATTATGTTTCAGGAACAAAACTGTTTTTTGGCACTCCAGAATCACTGAAACATGAAAGTCCTTCACCAGCAGATAAACTGTAGTAGATGATTATATTTTAACTGTCATGCATATTTTGCATGTTTCTCTTTAGAATGCTTATAATGGAAAGAAAATTAGTCCTATGTTTTGGGTTTATTTCATGAGTAGTCATTGCATTGTGCATGGAAGTGTCTGATAGTTTGTAAGCAAACAGTTGTTCAATGAGTCTTTCCAAAGGGTCCTAGTATAATTATTTTTCCAGGTGCTTGGTGGTTTTTTGGAGCAGTTAAAGCTATTAAGCATTCTTTCTATGGACTGTTACACTGAGCAATACCCACTCTCATCTGTCAGCTTTTGTTCCTCTCTGTACTGCCACAGCTGTTTTTGTCTGGTACATTAAACGTGGTTGGGGATTGATCTGTCTGAAAAAGACCTCTCTAAATAGAAGGGTGTTTTTCTATCTGTGTGAGCTCTCTGCTGAAGTTCATGTTAAAATGTCTGCAGTGAGCAGTTATAAGGACACAGAGCAGGGACTTTGGAAGGGGAAGAACAGCTGGCTGGTCTCTGTGGTGGCATAGGCAGCTCTCCTGTCAAATGTGAAATTCAGCCTTAGTTCTAGAGGTTGTGTATGGCACACACATCCCCTCACCCCCCTTTGTTTTTTCTCATTTCCCTGAAACTGGGATTTCCTAACTAATGAATGCTTACTTACATTTTGCCTAATTACCTTTCTGCTCATTTGTGTCCTTGCTTTACTTGAGCTGGAAGAATATATATTTTATATTTAGATTTAGATGGAGATATATATATATATAAGTGAATGTATATGATGGGAAACATGACATTTGGATTGAAACAATAAGAAACAATGACATTTTACCTAAACTACTTCTATATGGTAGAAGTATAGAATTACAGCTTTTTTGTCGAGGTAGGAAATGTGTTCCAAGGTGTAATTGAGGCTCTGGTTGCAGCGACTGTGCGCTGCTGCACCACACTTCCCTGTTTATTCATTGGCCTTCTGTAACCTGAGCAGCTGCAGTAATTGCTGGTGTGCTTGCACACTGTGGTATAACAGCAGTCAGCTGTGGCTTGAGAAAAGGCGTGTTGAAACGGCTGTTCATTTTTGTTGCTTCTTTTTTCTCCTTAGGTAATTCTAGAAGCTATGGATATACTCTTCAGAATAAGAGGAGGCTTGGATCTTGCATTTCAGCTTGCAGCTACTGATGGTGTGTCTATAAGACTAATAGATTTCTTAATACTTACATGAACTTTTATTAAGAAACTACTTATTGTATTTATTTTCTTGGCATTTTACCAGGTGCTGAGTGCTTCTTCATAAACCTATCAAGATTATTCTTTATCTCCGTAAATTTTAAGACACTCTTTTTCCATCCGATGTTTTTTGTTTTAATTTGAAATAATCTTTACATTGACATTTTTAGCTAATTATATTTGCATATACTTCTTACTTATGGATATGTTATTGGCATCACTTTTCAGCTTGAAGGCAAAGTTGACCCTGAAATTCTAAGCAAACAGAGAATAACTTTAGGGAAATTAATTTTGTTCTAATGGGACTGTATTAATAATATAATTTTGAGACTGTGGTCCAATCTTTCCAGAGAAATAGAGGAAGGGAACAAGTTAATGAGTAACTCCACCGAATTTAGGCAGAATTGGCTACTGCAATTCCATGTGATAGCAAGGGACTAGTCCATAAGACACTAAGGGGCTCCCCATTGTTACAGTAAGGTGACATTCTCCTCAGAAGGCCTGCTCAGGGCTGTCCGTGGTCATTGAGCTGTCACAGGGCAGGATGGGGAAGGAGGCTGTTTTTAGCTCGGCTCTCGCTCATTCTGCATTTTAAAAGGATATGTCTCTAGCAGAAACGCTGAATTCCATCTAGTGAACCTTGATAAGGAACTTGGCCTTATATGAGTTCATGATGTGGAGCAGAAGTGTTGAATAGATTGACCTAATCCAAAGCAGCATTTTGTGAGTTGCATCCTCAGAGAAGGGTTATTTATTGGACTTTGTCTCTTTGTGTAGTGAATTGTAACCACAGTGAAGCAGAGGGGTGTTTGAATTGTCCAACTGCATGGTATTCACACCTGTTAGTGGGTAAATATGACACACTGTTCCTTTTGAAGGGCAGTGAGCTTTTTCTTTTGGAGCAGTTTTCCTTTGACTTTTCTAATAATGTAGTTTTTACAGAGTTTGAGTACAAAAGTTATGTAATAGTGATTAAGTTAATGCATCACAGAGCTACAGCATAGTCTTTGACAGCTTGTTGGGCTTTTTTAACTTACTGTATTCAAAGTAATGTTTTTCAACCTTCACAGTAAGGAAAGAAATGTGGCTAATGTGCCAGAGTTACTCTATCATATCCAATAGTGTCATATCCATTATTGGTTCAGGTTGTAAAGTGTGGGTAAAACACCTCACAAGCTCTGAAAGACAACTGTACATACCAGTAATGAAGTTTCAGGCAAACAAAATTGGAGTACAGTTTTATGTTGGCCAAAAGTTGGTCCTCAGCTGGAATGTAGGCCCTGCTTTTCCAAAGATTTAGTCTGGTTTTGGTTTGCATTTCCGAGCAATGATATGAGGTCAGAAACATGTGACTCAGATTGAATATTTTCAGGATTTTTTCAAAAGCCTTAATATACATACCAGTTTGTCTGTACACAGAAGTTTGTTTGCTGCTGTAGGTTTGATTAAGACTTATTAGATGGGGTAAGTGACAGCAGAGTAGATTATACTTCTGTAAGTTTGACAGCATCTAAGAGAAACAATATGCTTTTCTGCAGGGAGGTGAGTGTGAATGTTTGAGACCTGCTAAGTGAGATCTTACCTCAGTTTTGTTTACCCAGTCATTTTTCTGATCATAAGAGCACTTGCATTTTTATTCCAAGTCAAAACAATTTTGTTAAATATGTGCCCAGCAGCTATAAAAAAATGGTGAGGGAATTTTCTAGGCTAATTCTATCCTTACTGTGTTTCAGAGGCATCAACAAAAAAGGCATTAGGATATGTTTTCAGTGATCTTGAAAACAAACTGTCCTCAGAGGTTCTTGTATTCAGAATTTGCCACAGTTCAGTCTATGTGTGGCCCAACAATGGTACGACCACAGTTCCAGAGCTGACTGATGAGTCTGCATGTAAGGAGATAAGACGATTTATAGNGATTCATTTCATATTACAGAAATTTCTCTTTCTGTTGATAATTCAGATTTGATCAAGATGATGAGACCAAAAGAAAGCTTGGCAAAAAAAAGGATAAAAAGTTGCAGGATACGGTATGTTCCTAATATATAAGACAAAATATTATTTAAGCATTTTTAGACTTGCCCTCCCTAGGCTTTTCTGTACACAAGTAGGCATTGACATGACTTTAAAGAATGCTTTTAAAGTCATTGAGACTCAACATGAATGCAGAAACCCACCTATGGAAGATCAGCACATAGAAGTTTGTCTTTAATATGACCAGCTTTTTTTTAACCCAAGTATGTCATTACTAGGTTTGCTACCAAATACCTGCAATCTTACTTTTGCCTTCTTGGTTCATGTGTAGTTGGAGATGTAATATTGGTGTCTTTATTCTCTGCAGCAGCAGATAATCAATGTTGACCTCATGTTGGAAATGACGTCTTCATTAGCTGCTTTGGCTCCAGTCATTGAAAGGGAAAAGAAGGAACACCACTACATAAATATGACATTACCAGTTGATGTTGTTGTATCTGTTTCTCCCGAAGAACCATGGGGAAAGTAAGTGTTGTCCCGAACTTGCAATTTTTCAGCTTAATTTCTGCTTTTTCTTGAAATAATGAAGTAAAACTGTATCATTCATCAGTTTAATGAAAAGTACGTAGTATTTTTGTGATGCAATTTTAACTCTGTATATCATAGAGGCTCTTGTAGACAGCTGTTAACTTTAATAATCTTGAGACATCCTTTTGCTGTCTATAAAAAATTCAGTTTATCAATGTCTGACAGATTTGATAACTCATAACCATTGCTTAGGAAGGAATTGAGAAAGTCAGGAAAATGTTCTAGAAATTTTTGCAAGAGAGGTATATAAAAGTGAGATATGGGGTGTATTTGATGAGCCTTTGTAATCTCAGCCCTTCATTTGGGGCTGCAGCTGGGTAGATACAGATGGAAAACATTTGAGTCTGCCTATATATTTTTTCATTGCATTTTTTTCCATAGGATTTGACTCTGAATGACACAAAATGGGGCAGATAAAATGCAGGAAAACCCCATTTAGTCATATATGTAATTTTTATTTTGGCAAATGCTGATGCTGATTGTGTTTCTGATATGAGAGAGGGTAGCCGCATTTGGGAGGACTGAATCACTTGGGACTCGTTTCTGTGTGCAGGCAAGCTTTGAGCAAGGCACAGCTGGGCTCTGCCTTTCCCTGTGGGAGCAGAAGCATTGAAGTAGTGCAGTCATCTGACCAGGTCAGACATGCATTTAGGTGTTACATAACTTGCAGCTGTGAGAAAAAATTATTCACAATCACTGCTCTACTTCAGAAATATTCTCCCTTTGCAGTGTACAAAATCTCCTAGTGAAAGCAATTCATGGGCAATTAACTGACATGGAAAGATGTATCATGAAATACGTGAAAGGAACATCAGTTGTGGTACCAGAACAATTTCATTTCATGTTACCAGGAAAAAATCACCTCGTAACAGTCTCATATCCTACGGGTATTTCAGATGATCAGCTGGAAAGTTACAGAAAGGTAAAGCCAAAAAAACGTAACAGAACCTGATCTGCTACTTTTCTTTTTAATTACTGTAATTGAAGCAGTGATAAGGCTTTCCATTTAGTCAGTGTAGAATAAATACTAGCAGATCCTGCTGTTTTTTAGGTTTATTTTTTATTATAACCAAAGCAGTATACTAAATGTGGAAACTTGATTTATTAAAAGTTTTTTTTATTGTTTTTTTATGTATCAGATCTTATTTTTGTAAGGGAACAACGGAAACTTTAAAAGGACATAAAATTTGGTTGATAAATATTTTCTCTAAGTTATGCTTCCAGTACTGTATTCTTTGAATTTCTTTTTTTTTTCTTCTATGGTAGAACATCAGTTTACGTTTGGTGTGTTACTACATTCGGGTTTTAACACTTCCTGAAAGGGTTGGTATTGGGGGGTTAGTTTGTTTTGGTTTCTTTCTCGGGGTTTTGTGGTGTTGTGGGGTGTCTGTTTGAAGGGGCTGCTTTTTGTAGCTCGCAGCTGACCAGGCTTAGCTAGTTTTTGGTTTGTTTTTGCCTTTGGGTTGGCACATCTAGAAAAAAAAAATATGGAGGAGGTGGAAGAATGTTGAGATGTGGCAGTCCTTTCAGATTGAGACTGACACCAGTCTAGGTCACACAATTTCACGCACTGAGAGCAGGGAAAGAATATTCTGCAGCTTAGTGGTTTATAAGCAGTAGGGACTTCTTCTGTGTGAAGCATTACTGCGTGTATAAAACCCAATCTAGCCTTGTGTTTGCAGAGGCCTCAGGTACTGGTGGCAGTGCCTGTGTTTCCTGCTCTCTGCTGTTCACTCCCGCCCACTGATGGGAAGTGTTACTGCAGCTCCTGTAGCAGGGTTCAGTGCTGGGTCATCTGCCTAAAATGTATTACCTGTGTTACACACATTATCCTAGATGATCTTATCATGCCTTTCACTCTTAAGCTCTGTGAAATAAGACAATATATCTCTTTAAATGTGGCTGCTGTGTGGCAAACAGAGCTTAAGAGATTTTAAAATAGACTGAATCTGCTTGAACCATATGCCCAATATCTTTGTATGAGTACGTGTTATTTGTATGCTCCAGTATCAGTTAAGATTATAATTTGGTGTGTGTATCTATGTTATTGTGTAGATAAAACGAATCCTTTTCTACGGTGGTGTATTTTATCATGCTTTCATAACAAAACTGTTACTCATGGTATTTTCAGTGGGGCCCCAGCAGCAGGTGTTATGTAACAGGACTGCATAAAGTAGTGGGCCCTTTAGATGGGAGGTAAGCCTGCATGAGTTTCCCTAGAGAGGTGAGATCTAGTAGTAAACGTACCTGCTGAATGTTTAATGAAGCCTGTTTTAATAATTTGCTAAACTGTGCTGTTAAAATTATATCTTTATTGCTGATAGCAATGTGGTCTTTCTTTTAATCCAAAATTTGAATTGTGTCTCTTATTTTTATTTGAACTTGCATGTAGGAATTGCATGGGTTATACAATCTGCCTTGTGACAGACCATATTTCAAGAGAGCAAATGCTTATCATTTTCCAGATGAACCATATAAAGATGGATATCTCAGAAATCCACATTTGCATCTTAGTTCACCTGGCATGGAGTCTGGTATGGTAAGTTTAAATAGAAACATTATGCAGAAAGTATCTTTTTATTTTAAATGAGATTTTTCTTTTTTTTGAAAGAAGTAATTTAGATAGTCAATGTGCAGTTGAGAAAGTGCAATAATTGGCTTGACCTTTTAAGCAAAAGGACTCCTCTGCACAAAATGACATTGCTTTAATTTCCTGTATTTGTCCCAAGGAAATAGGATTTTCTTGGGAAAATAATGTCCATGTTTTTAGCTTGTATTCTAAAAAGTTTCTCAAAACCAGGACAAGAAAGTAAAACTATCAACAGAGGAGTTTATGAGATAAAACCAGGTGGAGTAATCATGTGTGAATAATGACCCTTTGACTCTTCCAAAGATTTGCAGTCCCCAACTGAAAACTTTACAGTGCAAGTGACAGGTCAGATGACTTCTCTGAAAACTGATGCAAGTGTGATTGGATGCCTCTGTGCTCTCCCCTCCTGTGCAGGTTTATTTAGTTCAAGGTGTGTACAGTTACCACCACTATATGCAGGACCGCATCGATGACAGTGGCTGGGGCTGTGCCTATCGGTCTTTGCAGACAATCTGCTCTTGGTTCAAGCACCAAGGCTACATGGATAGACCTGTACCAACACACAAGGAAATTCAACAGGTACAGAACTTTTAAGGAGATTATATTGTCTAGAAAGATTTGTGTAGATTATTTTTTAAACACCAAATTCATATATTTTAGAAGATAACCTTTTGTCCCTTAAATTGGACTGGTGGTTCTGACTTATCTGTGTTGGGTGACATCTGTACAAATAAGATACATTAAAACTATCTTTTAAATGTTTCCTTGGATTAATGTTCTATTAGAAGCTGTGATGTGACATTTTCAGTGTTTTTGTCAAATTAAAAGAACAAAGAACCCAATGTGTCATGCTAAAATCAATTTTAAAACTGCCTGTCACATTCAGTGACAGCTGGATTAGTTCCCCAGAGTCTACACAGGAATTTACTGACAACTTCTGCAACTTTGCCTTTGACAGTAGCTCACTTTTCCTGATTTTTGAACTCTCCTTCACTTCTTTTTCTATTTCCAATTTAAACGCATGCCTGAATATGTTCATTTCTGTTAACAGCACTAAGTAAAACTGTAGGCTTGTAGCAAATACCCATGCTTAGGTATTCCTATCACGGAATACTGCAGTTACCTTCAGTCTTTTAAATATAATTTTTCATGTTACATTTATTTACTGAACATTTTTTAGTAAAGTTTAATTCATTCCATGAAAAAACATTTATCATATGTAGTGTTCACACTAAAGGTAAAACCACATTACCTGAACATTTCTCAATCCACAACTGACTGCTATTGAAATCTGTGCACTCCTATAGTATTTTTAGGTATCTAAAAGAGGGCAGTAGCCTGCAGAAGACCTTTGGGCTTTGTGTCATGAGAGGAAAAGGCCTCTCTCAGGTGCTGAATGAAACATGTAAGCCTTAGAATGAAGAAGAGATTAAAATAAACCATAACCTTTGACATGGATCAGTAGCCTCTTCCTCAGAGCACGATTTTATGGATCTGTTCCTGAGTCCTTTGAATAGAAATCCAAGCCTTTCAGTCTGTGAAGTGGCTCCTGCAGTGTACAAATGATGCACTCCATTATTAAAGAGCTCAGTGGTCACCCTCCCAGCCTCAAGTGTGCCTGTGGACCTGGGGTTGTAGTCTCTGTTCATGGGCACAGTTCTGCATCACTGCTCAAAGGGACATTTCCAAAACAGAGCCACAGTGAATGAATTCAACATTCATTGGTCTGCTTTTGACCAGCTAGGTTCAAAACACATGCCTATATATATAAACCAACTTTGTTCATAAAAAGTAGTGGGATTCCCTACTATATGTTGTTGATATTTGGGTTTCTTCCTCATGATATTGCCAAGGCGCTGGTTGATGCTGGAGACAAGCCTGCAGCATTTGTTGGGTCACGGCAATGGATTGGTTCGATTGAGGTACAGCTTGTTTTGAATCAGCTTTTTGGAATAACATCCAAAATATTATTTGTCAGGTAAGAATCACTGTTTAGTAGCTTGGTAATTGCTAAAAATACTGAATGCCTTAAAATGCAAATCATGATTACAGTACCTGGGAGAAGAGTTATAATTAGATAGTGACTTTTAAGGGTTCCTTGCTCATTAGCCCTCTGTTCCTACCTTTTGTTGTGCTAAATGCTTACAGATGAAGGTGGTGTTAAATTTCCTGGGAGTTTGGGGTTCCAGTTTCCAGTTGCTATAAATTGTTTAATAATATGCAAATTGCCCAGTTTTATAAATGGAGTCTAATGCTTCCACAAGAAATGTGGAAGCATTGGGTGTGCTTAATCTATAAATTGCTTCATGATATGCAAACTGATATGGAATTCAGCCTATTCCTTTTTGCCACAATTTTTTGATGCAGGCACACACTCCGATGTCCACAGGGAACTGAATGTACACTGACAAATAAATTATTACTGCGGCCAGAGACCTAACTTGTGACTTTAAGGATTGAAGCAAATTGTTGAGAAGTCTGGAAAATAATGTTCCCCTTTATGCATTTGTGTGAGAAATAAAGCAAGGAATTTGTTTCCATTCTGACAATCTGATGCTCTCATACACAATGAAGGACCCTTCACAACAAAGATATTTGGGACAAAAAGAATAGCCTTTAGCATTTATTAGAAGAAAAATTACTATATTTTTCATCATTTAGGCACCACTAAGGCAGCACTATGCAGACTAATAAAACCCTGAACATTTAGTAAATACAATCATGAAATTAAGAACATACACTAACAGTGTATATGAAAATACAAATCTAAATACTTCTCATGTGTTATGTTTATTTAGAGTAAATTCACACTGTAGATATTCTAAAAGAGCATGGTGATGGGGATCCGTAATGTTAGGAAAATAGTTCAGGTCTTCAATATTTTAATCTTTTTTTTGTTCCAGAGCTTGTACTTTGAGATGATCCACCTATTATTTATAGCAGCTATGACAGGCCCTGCCAGTAGGAAGATTTTTATTCCTGTGTGTGAGAATATAGGATACACTCCTTTCTGAACTGGGTAGAATTCCTCATAGTGCTGCTACAAGAGAACACCAGTTTTTCTCAGTGTTATGAAAAACCAACATCACTACCATGCTAGGAAGAAGAAACAATCATGCAGCTTTTTCAGCTGGTCACTGGCAGTGGAAAGCATTTTTGTCTTGGGCTTATTTCCAGCTAGCATCTCTAATTCTTTATGGATATAAGACTTCACAGCTGCACCATCAGCGCCAGTACTGGATCCATTATAATAAATGTGCCATTTCCCAGTTTTGTATTCTATCTGCATTTAATCCATCCTCTCTGCTTGGGAAGTAGGCGCAGAGACTTTCACTGGGTTTTAGAAAGATGAGCTACTATATAAAGAAATGTAAAAACAAGATGAAATGAAAATGTCTGTATTAATTTCCTTGCCTAGCAAATAGACCTTGTGTTAGAAAATGTTTTTCAGATTTTCTCAGGAAATTTACACAGAAATATTCCAAGTAACTTTCTAATCAGTTATCTATGCAGTGAATGAGTATAATGGATAATTAGAGAAGTAGACTAGTGAGAATGACAAGCCTCTTACTGTTTTTCTTACCTAGCCAGGGTTCTGAACTAGCATTGCAGGGAAGAGAACTTGCTAATCATTTCAAGACTGAGGGAACTCCAGTTATGATTGGTAAGTTGCTTGAGTGTTGAAGAATGCTAATGAAAGTGCATGGCCTCCCTGTGCTGAATTTCATTTCAATTAGAACCCATTTAATTTACTGTACAAGAGTTAATCAAAACTGCAGATGAATTAAAAAATACAGTTTTCCCAAGGTAACCTCAAAAAAGATACAGTTTAGTCTGGTTGCTATCTTTTTATTCAGTATTTCTTTCAAACTCAGTATTAAGCATGGTAACAAAAAGTCAGTCTAAAGGGTGTTTTTATAAATTGCTGTTAAGTCAGAACTTGAGCTGACTTCCATTCTCTGCAGGAGTGGAAGTTCATACAGTTCCCCAGAACTTTCCCTCAGAGAAGAGTGCTGTTTATCTGGCTTGGAAGAGAAGGGTGTTATCTAAATTTGCATTCAGACCAGTTTTAATAATATGAAATATTGTTATGATGAGAAATGCCATTTGTAAAAATATAATAATTGAACTACTTTTTCCATGCTGTGTTTTAGGAAATTAGTAATATTGATATTATTATTTTCAACTTTAATAACATTAATTTAAGTAATTTTACAGTTTGTATTTGTCATTCCATAATACCATGTACCTTTCACAAAACAGAGGTGCCAGAAGTCCAGACTTTGGTATGGTGGTGGTTTAGATTAGATATTAGGAAGAAATGTTTCCCTGTGAGGGTGGTGAGACACCAGAACAGGCTGCCCATAGAAGCTGTGGATGCCCCAGGGCTCAAGGACAGGTTCGATGGAGCTTTCAGCGCCTGGTCTAGTGGGTTGTGACCTGCCTATGGCAGGGTGGTTGGAACCAGGTGATCGTTTAAAGTCCCTTACAACCCAAACTATTCTATGATTCTGTTAAATATTCTTGGCCTTTCAGCAGCCTTTTTGTTTGAATTTCAAGAATGTAGAATCCTGTATTAAAAAATCTTTTCGTCTGTAACCTATCCTTCCCTGTAATGCTCTCTTGTAGGTTGGTTTAATTTTTGTTGTCATTGGAGGGCTGGAGATGGGCTTTTTGAGGGTAGGGTTTGGGGATTGTTTTTGCTTGTATTATTGTATTTTGCAATCTCTACGTGCTGCGTGGAGTTATTACTACAGTATTGTGGGGATGTAAAGTATTGCGTGTTATCTGAAAGAAACATGCAAGAGTTGACCTGTGCCCATCAAAATATCCCCTTTTCCTGTTTGCAGGCTGGGGAAAGGGAAATCAGAATTTACTGTTCTGCCCCTAATATTCGTTGATGTAACTTAGTAGAAAACAGCAGATAAATCTCATCCAGGAATTCTGATTGCTCTTCTAATTTTAATCCTGTTACAACCAGGAAATTTTGCAGATTTCTTTCCTACAGTTAGATTTGTTTTAAAAAAAGTGCAGAAGGGATTTTTGAAATATTCTTGACTTCATGTGGTGGAAGTGTTGAGGATTTAACTTGCCTTGCTGACTAGGAACAAATTTGGAAAATACATTCTCTACTTATTTTAGTTACTACAACTAACCTTTCTTAGATGTAGTAAAGATACATTGTTAAACAGTGTGAAGAATCTTGATACAAGTTAATCTGTTAATAGAAGGTGTTGATGTACTTTTATTTAATCCTTGTCCATTAAGTCAATCCCAATGAAAAAAAATTCAGCAATCTGTGTTTCTCCTATTTTAGGTGGAGGTGTTTTAGCTCACACGATATTAGGAGTGGCTTGGAATGAGACTACAGGGCACATAAAATACTTGATTCTAGACCCACATTACACAGGAGGAGAAGATCTGCATGTTATTTTGGAAAAGGTGAGGCTTGATGCACTTATATACTCCCACATTTATGTATATACATGTATTTTGGCATTAAACAAATAATGTCCAGCCACATACAAATTGGTCATTCTGTGGCTTCTCAATTCCTTGTGGAAGAAGCACTGACACCAGTTAACCTAGGTATTACAATATACGAGGTATTGTCAGTTTCTGAAACTTAGTGTCTTTGGAGATATATCAGATCAGCAACTACGTCAAGTTATTATACTATAAAGCAATGCTCTTTATTTGATATTAATTCACCCATCTCCCCTTTTACTCAAGAGTGTATATGATAAATGTGGTCTGTATTTTGAATAAAACAGAAAATTCCGTTCAGCCTAAAAGCTGCTCTAAATGAAGCAGAGAAGATAATTTATTTTAAATTTTAAAAGTTATTTTAAAAATCCAACACTCACCATTCTCAGATCAGGCCTTGAACCATGTTCAGAGAGTAGGTACTGAATTGTTTCGAAAATGTGGGGAATCTCCAAAGCGCTCAAGGGTATGTAATGTCATTCCCACATTTAAAGCCACTAAAAGGGATGACTCAGCCATTGCAAGCCGGTAAATAGAGTGTCAGAAATGTAAACTCTTAAAGTGGCTAAATCGTCCTCTAAGTGGTAGGTAATCGATGTCTTTTCTGGTTTTCCTATTAAGTTGCAAATAGTAACTTTCATTTCTAATCTTTGATACCCTTGTGTAGGCCCAACAAAAGAAACCAAC
This sequence comes from Donacobius atricapilla, assembly GCA_013397315.1. Classification (NCBI taxonomy): domain Eukaryota; kingdom Metazoa; phylum Chordata; class Aves; order Passeriformes; family Mimidae; genus Donacobius; species Donacobius atricapilla. The sequence goes on from WBMY01000392.1 coordinate 264,432, forward strand.
CAACCAAACAAAAAACCAGTCAACCAACCAAAACAAACAAACAAAACCCACAAAAAACCCAACAACAAGAAAGAACTCATTACGAAACATTTTGCTGGCCTATAATGATCAAAGCTTGAAATGAACACAGGAAGAAACAATTTCCAAAGAACATGTAGGACCGAAGGCTGTTACAGCCCCTAGCTCTTAAGAATGGTTCGGTGGTCCAGGAGGATAAAAAAAATGCAGAACCCACTTTCCTCATCAAAAGTGTCTAGGGAGGAACTAAGGTGGACTGCGTATAGCTCTTTTCTTCAAAAATTAATTTGAATTATGTGGTACTCGGCAAACTTAAAAGCTTTTGTTAGACTGTTTCCTTCTGCTGAATTAGGTTGAACAGCACAATTTCTGGTATTAGGAGCACTGTTTGGGGCTGAAATATCAACTATTACCAAAGAAGGCAAGGATTCATAATAAGAAAGGGAAACTGCAAGAATGCTGGAGTTTCAGAATAACATTAGCCTCTGAGGAGCAGCAGGAGGTAGTGGGGAGGTGGGTATGGGGAGGAGATGATACTTTCCAAGAACTACGTTGGGGAGGGAGGAAGGGGGAGAGGGCCTTCGTAATGTGTTTTCCATTAACATGTTTCCAGGCACATGTAGAAAACTTTCTGAAAATTGTCATTGCATTCTATAGACATTTGAAAACAATTCATACATCTTAGATTAGTATGATTAGTAAAATAAGAATAGACTCAATAGTAGTAGACAGGAAAAACAGAATTCGAAGTAGATCTAAAAGCTGTCTTGCTTTTCCTTTGGACAGGGCTGGTGTGGCTGGAAGGGCCCGGAGTTTTGGAGCAAGGACGCCTATTATAACCTATGCCTACCTCAACGACCAAAGGCTATTTAAATTCACTCTTACACCGAATGTGCTGAGACAGAATAGCAGCTGATCTAGATAAAACTGTCCTATTAGTTATCAAAATAATGCTTCAAGTCAATCAAAACCCAGTTGAAATAGAAATGTTGGTTGAATAACTTAAATTAAGAAACTATTTTTTTTAATGAAAGTTCTAGAAATAAGAGTTACCTGCTTTGAACTGTATTCCTTAAAAATGCATCTATTAGGCAACAAATACTCTGTACTTTCCTGTAGCCCAACTTTAGGGTTATATAGTATTTTCTCTTCTGCTATAATCTTTATAGATTATATATGTAATCTTTATAAATGCCAAATTCTTTTGTTTTATGGAATTCTTTCATGACAAAAAGATAAACTGTCCTCTGCCTGTCAAGTTCCACTTAGCCAGCTGTCTTGTCCATCGTGAATCTGTTTAAAGGCCTTGTTTGTTGCTGGTATTCTTGATGATGTATTTTAGGAGTGGGAAAAGAATGGCTATATTTACTGAATTTTAGTAATTTTGCTCTCATATTTAGACAGAAAAAAAAAAGCAAGAGAATAATTTTTTTCCATGTTCATTTATTTATAGCTGAATGAATACAAGTATTCCAGGGGTGGGGGGAAAACCTCACAACATTCTTCTGTAAGAAGTAACAATAAACAAGCTTTCCTCCTTCTCAGAAGGAGACAATGTCCCAGCACACACATCTGACAGCTCAGTGTATAATCCAGTCATGGTTCTTCAGACTTTGGATTCCCCTTATTTCATGTTGGGATTACAAGCTCTTTCTTCTGGCAGCTAGGAGACAAGATCTGTCGTAGAAACAAACAAAATAAGTCTGTAGCTATTTCATCAGTACATCAGTGAGAGTACCTATGATTTTTACTTTTTCTGTATTAAATTAGCCTCTTAAGTGGCATTCCACATGTACTGTCCATTTCCAAGAAGACCCTAACCTTAAGTACCAATGCAAGTTCATCCCTGCTAGGAGGCTTCTAAATCTAACTGCACTGTGTCTAACACACATTTGTTTTACTTAGATGCTAAACACATTTTTTTAAATACTCTGAATTGTATTAAACCAACACTATTACACACCATCTGATCTTCTCCTCTTCCTGTTTATGGATCTGCTGGTTTCACTTTCTTGTTTCTGTGCAGTTGGACCCTCTCTTTGCAAGCCATGTCTGTCACTTAGCGAGTATCCAGACTGTCCTCTCAGTTTCATTGTCTGAGTGTGCTGAATTGTCCTGAGGAACTTGGCACATTCCAGAAAGCCATAATCCAGTGCAAGGTCTGCTGCTGTCTGTCCACTGTTGTTGCACAAGCTGAAATACATAATTAATAATAACCAATTAAACTGGAAAAATGAGCAAGCACTGATTAAGTGGTAATTTATGCAGTTGTATAAAAATAAGTACCAAGAATCAGTACCAAGAAGGTTTGCCAAGGATAGCATAGGGCTCATACAGGGGGCTGGTATTAAATACAAAAAGGAATAATTATTTTAAAATAAATTTGTCATCAGACTAATTACTGGATTAGCATATCAGAAAGGCAAGAAGAAGGTGAGATTAAGATCAGGAATAGTCTCTCAGCAATTAACACAGAGGTATATAGCTAAACAACAGCATGTGAGCATGTGGTCTGTGCTCCTTTGGTGTTTATGTCAGTTTTTAATACTCCTATGGCTGTAGTCATGCTATATTTGCAGCCTTAGCATGCATGTTCTGAGCAAGTTAAATGTACACTGTAAAATGCACATCCTTTGACGCACTTACTGAAGTTACTAAATATTGCTCAACTTACTCAATTTTAGCATCACCAGCAACAAGGAGAGCAAGACATTCCAAACTCCCAACTTTTGCTGCTTTATGTATCGGGGCTTCTCCAAGGCAATCCTGAAAACACAATTTATATATAATAGTCATTTGCAAGAAGAGGAGTAGAATAAAGCTGTCTTGTTCTCCAAAATGACTGTTTATGTATACCAGTCTGTTGTGAGCTGAGAGAGAGATTAAAGGAATATAGCTAGTAAAGTGTACTTGGCAACTACCATTAAATGTGTAATGTATTCATCACAAAGTAGAAATGCTGTCTCCTGCAGTACTCATTGTTTTATCTTTGCCTTCTAAAAGGTAACTTTTGCAGAATACACGGATTAACAGCATCTCTTAGCACCCTTTGGGGCTTGCTGTGACCAACAGCTTGCTACCAGCTCAGAGGTATAAGGAATTAAAGTAAGCAACTTGAGTAAGAATCCTTACATTTACAGGAAGTAGGGACAAACTTCTCAGTTGTGTAAAAGAATTAAGTTGTTTGGACATCTGCATACAGCACTGTAAGTGTGGAAATTTAATTTTACATTGCAAATGAAGTTGCTAATGCAATATAGACAGGATTTCTGGTTCATGCTAGAAGTTACTCTAGAATAAGCAGCCCCAGGTATCTCATGCAATACAACTGAATATAAAAAAAAAAAAATCTGTTAGATAAGAAGTGTGTAAATAATATAAATACTGGCATGCCAGATTAGAAGTGGAAGGACTAAAATGTGGTTTTTACCTGTTGGTTCAAATTTGCTCCTGTCTGCAGTTGCCAGAGTAGAAAAAAAGCTTCACCACCACAAGCAGCCAAGTGAGCTGGAGACTGACCAGAGGCATCAGCAGGTGCATTCACAGCGGTTCCTGTCTCAAATAGGTTGCTGAAACTACCAGACTGAAACGAAGTATGAAAAGAATAAAAGAGATGTTACTGCCAGTGTAAGCCAGGGCAGGCGTCAGAACACTGCATCACAGCGAAAAACGTTCCCCTTGCAAATCACTGGACCTTCATGTTCCTTGAGACTGCCTTTTTTTTTTTTTTTNCCGCCGGGAGCCGCCGGGAGCCGCCGGGCCCCGAGCGCGGCCTGGTGCTGCCTTGGTCGTGCTGCCAGGCGCACTCTCCACAGTGGTTCTGCAGCGGACCTTAACGCCGGTTTGGGAAGGCTAGACCAAGGCAGAATTGGATCTAGGAAAGAAAACAGGAGATATATAATTTGAATTTTTTTTCCACCCACCGAAAAAAGCTTAAGTCAGTAAAAAGAAATGTGTACCGTCGTCCTGCCCAAGCTCTGCCACTAGGCCAGGGAGACTGGCCAGGCATGCCACGCTTGAAACCCAGCTCTCCCCTTTTAGCAGAGATATTACAGTAAGTGCATCATCAGTCTGAGCGGCTGAATTGGCAACGGTGGGTCTGGGCACAGCCACTTGTTAAATCTCTGCTCAAAACACATTTGCATAAACAGAACTTCAGTTGTCACTTACATGAGCTTGAAGTATCTTAGGGTGAGTGTCCAAGGTGCACAATTCTGCTCCTTTAGCATGATGGTATTTCCTTCTGTGTCAAATACCTACATGTTTCTTATGGAAGTTCCTCATAATCACTACCATCACTTAAAAAAAATCATTGAAAGTCAGTTATTTAAAAAACAAATAATAATGGCATAGTTTTAATAAACAGAGATAGGCAAGAAGAAGCCTAATAGTGTTCCTTTAGGGCATACATAGTTCTGAAATGAATTCACAAACATGATGAAATGACCTTCTGCTTCTCCTTCAGGAAAGCTAATATAAATTACTTTAGTGGAATAAGAGCATAAACAATACAGTTTTTAAAGGTGCAGAAGTCCAGGTAGATAGGCTGTGATCAATTCAGCAGATTTATTTCAGTGACAGGTTTCACTTATTTTTTATATGGAAAGAAGTGCACTAGTGTAATTACAAAATGTTGTATTGGGTTTTTCCCTGAACAGCTAGCCAAGCAAAACAGTTAACAAACAAATAAAATTCCTACACTTCTAACCATGCGTTGTTAGGGATCAAATAGGTCTGCACAGATGCCAGAAATCCAGTCATTGTTTATGCAACTTAGAAGACTCTTTTGAAAACACACATCCCCAGAATTAGCTTAAGACTAAATATTTTGCATTGCCCAAGAGGTTGTGTTTTGGGGTTTTGTTGTTGTTGTTGTTGTTTTCAAGATCTTCCCTCCCTACATTACCTCAGCAATTCAGAGGTTTCAAGCTGCACCCGAGGAATCTCATCTTTCCAGCCTAGCCACCTACACATGCATCTGCATCTGGCCAGCCAAAACTCTCTTCAAATCCCTGCTACTAATTAGTTCTTGAGCTTCAAGTCACATTTTGCACACCTCATTAGTGCCTGCAAAACTCTTCTGCTTTTGAATAACCAGTACTTGTACTGGTATAAACACAGAAGCAACAATTCTCATCTATTTTGTATGGGGCAGCCCCAAGTGCCAGTNGTGCAAGAAAGACTTTTTGGCTTTTAATCTCTTAACCCGAAAATACCGATCGACAGCGGCAGTGCCCCAACATTAATAGCAGCGGCTCCAGGCGAACTACACCTCACTCACTTCCGCAGCTGGGCTCCCGGTAAGACAAAACCACAGACAGACCCTCCCAAACCTCACCTCTGAACTGCAGTTCAGCATCGCTTCCCTTTGCTGGGCGCCGGGGCTGCCGGGGCTGCCGGGGCTGCCGGGACTGCCGGGGCTGTCGCGGCTGCCGGG
>WBMY01000392.1:270082-366733 GCA_013397315.1 Donacobius atricapilla
ATTTCCTTCTGTGTCAAATACCTACATGTTTCTTATGGAAGTTCCTCATAATCACTACCATCACTTAAAAAAAATCATTGAAAGTCAGTTATTTAAAAAACAAATAATAATGGCATAGTTTTAATAAACAGAGATAGGCAAGAAGAAGCCTAATAGTGTTCCTTTAGGGCATACATAGTTCTGAAATGAATTCACAAACATGATGAAATGACCTTCTGCTTCTCCTTCAGGAAAGCTAATATAAATTACTTTAGTGGAATAAGAGCATAAACAATACAGTTTTTAAAGGTGCAGAAGTCCAGGTAGATAGGCTGTGATCAATTCAGCAGATTTATTTCAGTGACAGGTTTCACTTATTTTTTATATGGAAAGAAGTGCACTAGTGTAATTACAAAATGTTGTATTGGGTTTTTCCCTGAACAGCTAGCCAAGCAAAACAGTTAACAAACAAATAAAATTCCTACACTTCTAACCATGCGTTGTTAGGGATCAAATAGGTCTGCACAGATGCCAGAAATCCAGTCATTGTTTATGCAACTTAGAAGACTCTTTTGAAAACACACATCCCCAGAATTAGCTTAAGACTAAATATTTTGCATTGCCCAAGAGGTTGTGTTTTGGGGTTTTGTTGTTGTTGTTGTTGTTTTCAAGATCTTCCCTCCCTACATTACCTCAGCAATTCAGAGGTTTCAAGCTGCACCCGAGGAATCTCATCTTTCCAGCCTAGCCACCTACACATGCATCTGCATCTGGCCAGCCAAAACTCTCTTCAAATCCCTGCTACTAATTAGTTCTTGAGCTTCAAGTCACATTTTGCACACCTCATTAGTGCCTGCAAAACTCTTCTGCTTTTGAATAACCAGTACTTGTACTGGTATAAACACAGAAGCAACAATTCTCATCTATTTTGTATGGGGCAGCCCCAAGTGCCAGTTTAAGGACAAGGCTTCCTGGCTACAGCTGTTCTGGAACATAACTTCGGAAAAATTCCTCTGTGCTTTATGTCTCAGATCACACATCTTGCATAGGTATCAACAAAATTAAATTGGAAAAATGGTTCTAATAAATGTGTCTAATAAAGCAGTCAGATAAACCAAGGTGTGCTGGTGAATCTCACAACCTTCTGCCTCAAAAGCAACCATGCAACCCACTGTTAATTTGCTGAAGGGTACTGCTGCTTTCAGACTATTCTTCACTGACTGTTAAATCAAGTAATTAATTGATGTTTTTAAAAATGTTTATTTTCCTGTAGATTTCTTTGGTTGTATCATCTACACAAAATGAATCAGGATTAATTTTAGGAGTTTCTTGGTACTTGGGACTTGTCACTTGGGACTGCTGGAAAACATCACGTTGAGCCCACAGTTTTAACCACACAAATCTGCAGGCATCACGCTCCCGTTTTGATTGTTGCCTCTGTCCCTGTTGCTATAGAAACAGATCACACTGCCAAAAATGGAAGGATGATAACCATCTGGAAAAACTGGGAACACAACTAAAGATTATTTTGAAAGCACTCTCGCACCTTTTGATATTATTCCCTTTTTGTAGGAGAGATGGCCAGAAGCAATCAATGGAAGTGGAAGCAATGCTTTACATTTCAGGAGAAACCTCGAACAGCATTTTCCCTCAATTATCCTTTTAAGTTTTTTAATATTTATATGGGCAAAACAAACGACAACAAACAGTTTCTGATCAATGGAAGTGGTGAAGTCCCGCCTGCTCGACGGAAGTGTCATGGGCCTTTTGTTCTAAATTGCATTCTGAGTTCCTGCCCCTTTTGCCTATAGTCGTGTTCTGCAGAGCATTTTGGGCTTCTGCCTTTAATTTCCCAGAGGACCGGCGGTAGCAGGGAAGATCCGCTGGGTGCCCAGCCCTCAGCCCGTCCTGTCACTTAGTGATAGTTTGGCACCGGACAACGGCCGGAGGTGGAGCAAAGCCCAAGCGGAAAATGCCGTCCGCAGGCTCCCAGGCTTCCTCCTGCCTTGCCCAAGGCCGTGGGACCTCAGGGCCCGCTATGGAATGCCGGGTGCCGGCGCAGGCCGGGCGCAGCAGCCGGGGTCGGTCCCGGGCCGGCGGCGCNGTGCGCCTTTAAGCTCTTCCACGGCGGGCTTCACGCACGAAAGGGTCAGGCTGTATTCACTGAACGTTTCCTTCGGGCTGGCTTCACTCAGCTTTTCCGTTTTACAACAGAGCCTTCTCTTTCCTCTTTGTCTTTTGAAGAACATTTTAAAAAGGTGACCGGCTAGCTTCAGGCCTTTGCTGTGTTTACGCAGGTTCCACGTCTTAGGGGCCCAACCCAAACGTGTGTGTGTTTTTAAGCAGAGAACCGCTCCCGTGATTCACTGTTGGCAAAAGTGAAGGAGTCGCTGGGCAGAGAGACAGGTGGAGATCCTCCAGCACCTTTTCTGGAGGGACAACGATACTATGAACAGGTTGTGCTTTCCCTCTTTTAAGTAAATGGTACAAAGCAGACAATTTTCAAACCTTTTCCGCGAAAAGAGACACCTTAAAAAAACCTACAAGAGGTGCCCCATGCCTGTTTTTATCCCATTAAATCACCAGGTGTTCCCCCTAAATAAGCTTTTCCTACACTTTCCCTAAGCATCTAGAGAGGTCTTCCAGTTCCCTCATACATCTCTTAAGGACAAGACAAGTAAGCAGCAGCCTATCCTTATAGCTAACTTCCAAGCCAGCTTGGGTTTTTTGGCAGCTGACTGCCCAAATACAACACACTTTATTTTGAGTTAAAGTTGAGAGTGAGCCCTGACCAAGACCCAGCTTTCGATCTTTGTTCCCCACCTAGGAACTGGGACTTGTTAAAATGTATCAGTCTTCAAGAACTCTGTTCCCTTCAGGTGAAATTGGTCATCCAAGTCTTTGAAAGTAAATGCCCAGGGAACAAAGTAAGACTTGCTGGCAGGTGAACTTAAAACTCAGCTTCCTGTGAAAAATAGAACTTAGTTCCGGAAGATAGAATGTAGTACAAACACCGAGTCAGGTATTTGCCAATGTGACATGCATGGATTCAGTACTGTGCAGCAGTGGTAGAGTGTAAATCAGTCTCACAGTTTGCAGCAGGAGAAGAATTAACTCACTCAGGCTTTCTGCTTTCTGGGCCCTGTCCTTAATGTTTTCATTAATGAATTACCTTAGACCAACTCCATAGTGCTGAATGAACAGACTCCTGTCTGTTTCTTGACAAGCTGGCTTGGATGTCCGTGATAGATGTTGCTGTACATTCCTAAATTCATTCTTTGAGAAGGTTTTAATTTTCAAAATTTTAAATTTATGTCTATAGTGCCTAAAAATGCACACGCTTACAGCATTGTATTTTTAAATATTAGGAAAAAAAGCACTTCCTAATCGCAGCCCTATGTCTCCTTCACATAGCACTAAGTTCTCAGGAAGGGTGAGATTAAATGTGCCTCCTGTACTACTTTTTTATGATATTTGTGATGGCTAGTCGTAAAAAGAAACTGGCTTTTTTTTTTTTTTTCCAGAGTTCTTTAAAAATACAAAGCCCCCACAGTCATAATGGATAAGCTCCCAAGACAATTAGTAGTTCAAGATAATAGCTTGGACAGTTTTATTAGGGGATGGTTGGTCATTGTGAGGACATTTGACTGACTATTGAACTGTTGCTCAGTTCTAAGCTTTTGCAGTCTTTTTTTTATCAAAACACATAGAAAATTTGAAGTAAAAATATAGAGAAGAACATTTTAATTTCACTATTGTTTTTACTTAGTGTTTGTGTATAAAAAAATATTTCAGTTAGGACACCAGGCTCAGTTAACATGTATTACAGTTGTTTACCTGTATTTTTAAATATGGTTTCTTCTCAGACAATGCCGAAGCAAGTCCTCTCTGAGATTCATTCTTAGAAGTGCACGTATCTCTGTTGTTGCAGGTGATACCTCCGTTAGAATGTATTGCAGGCATCTGGGTCCATTAAAGTCTTCAGACATCTGGTTTATTAGTCTTTGTGGAACCAACCCCTAGCAGAGATGCAAAAGCAGATGAAACTCTCTGGCTGTAAGAACAGCTGACCTAAGTTAAAGGATGTCAGATAGATGGGGCAGGGACTCTGAATTAGACTTTTATCTCATCGAACTAAAAAGATGGCAGTTTATGGGAGAGGAGAAAGTTTGTCAGAATGGCTTTTGGTTACCCAGCTTTCTTGTGGTTGTTAATTTACTCTGTTTTCTGCCAGTCCTGGGGTTGCAATTTTTTGTTCTTCATTCTTGAGAGAAATACTCCAGGTTGAAAAATTATAAGGGTGTATATATAATAGAATTATTGTTTGTTTTCTCTTTCCCAGGGCTTGTATGAAGAAGCATTAAAGCAATTTGAAAAAATCAAGGATACAGATCTTCAAGCAATGTATCAGCTTAGTGTAATGTATTATGATGGACTCGGCACTAAAAAAGACCCTGTGAGTAATTTAGCTGCACACTTTTTATTTTTCTCCTAATATTAGGTGATTTTTACTAGAAGCTGTTTTTAATGCATGATTATTTAGTGTAAAATTAACAGCCTTTTCATTAAGGGTTAGTTTCATAAAGTGCAGATGTTTACAGAGCATCATTAGAGAGTGAGGGCTCTGGGTTGAGGAAGTTCTCAAAAATGGCTATAATAAAATAGGAATAAAAATACAGTAATTTCTATTTTAAAATTAACTTTCAAGGGCTTGGTTGGACTTCATGTGGAAGCTATGTTAGAAAATGTTTTAAGTTTTTTACATTTTAATAAGCAATTCATGTAGATGAAAATAAAGTGAGTCAAAATGGAAATCAAACAGTTTTATTTCAAGGCATAAGATCTCTGGCACAAAGATTTTTTAAAGGTACTTTCTATTCTTTTAGCACAGATGCCAGAGATGATTGTGCTTCTGCCAGTGGTTGCCAGTAATATTTTTAAATTAGATGCATGAAAAATTACATTGCGAGAATTTGAAGAATTCAAACTGAAAAATTATATTATAAAAAAGGAAGACAAAGGAGTGATTTGCTACAATAAGGAGAGTTAATTTGTTGGTGAAGATGATCTTTAAAAGTGGCATGAATAAAGAATACAAGCAGTAGGAATAAAAGGGTAGATTGTAAGACAGAAGGCCAAAAAAAAAGAACCAAAGAGTATATTAACAAATGGGACTCCTGTCTGGTGCTTACAGCATTGTCAGCAGAACTGAAAACATTCTGATTGGATTTTAGAGGTGATTTATTTTTTCTGTATGCCTGCATAATTACCACATTTGTGTACTTGCAAATAAACATTCTAACAAAGTTTCTTTCTTTCTTGTGTATTACAATATGAAAGCTAAATAAAAGCAAAACCTTTTGTAAAGGACTGTTTCCAGTGTATTTAAACAGGGTGTCCAAGCTAAATCCTAACAGTGTAAATCTTATTTTTAAAGTACTTCTGGGGCCCAGTTACTCATATGCAATGTTCCCCATCTGCTTATTTAACACTATCAGTTTTTGTCCTTTATGAGTCTAAGGTTATTTTAAATATAGGGACTTGAAAGTGTACTATGTATCACTTTGCCTTCTTGTTAAGGTTGTTTTATGGTTTCAGAAACATTATGCAATAGTAAAAAGTTCTCAGAATTCTGGAATTGAAAATGTTACCAGTGTAGGATGTGACATTCATTTACGTAAACCTGATAATATTTTTGGGAAAAAATTTTGTCAGTGAAGAGGAGTAATATATTATCAGAAGGACATGTACGAGGATATGTTTCACACTAAAAATATGCTGGGGTCAAAAACGGTGGGGCTGTCTAGTAACCAAAACTCAGTTCTGCTTTGGTGTGACACTGTTTTCCAAGCCATCCTGCCCGTATGCCTCAGCCTTTCTTCCAAGGGGAAAAAATTACCTGTCCTGCAGAAGTTAGTGCATTCTCAGGTTATATATTTCATACTCATCACAGTCTGAACATAATAATTTAAATGGCTCAATTTTAGGAAAGAGGAGTGGAAAACATGAATAAAATACTGAACTCTAATTCTCCAGAAGCAAGGCACTTGAAGTTTGCAGCTGCATACAATCTTGGCAGGGCGTATTATGAAGGATGCGGTGTTAAACATTCAACTGAAGAGGCTGAAAGGTAAGGGCAGTCTGTGATTTTCCTGAAAAATTATAAGACTGTGTGTTTCTTAAACTTTATTGTCCCTCTTTTCTTAGGTTATGGCTTATTGCTGCAGATGATGGAAATCCAAAAGCAAGTGTAAAGGCCCAGAGTACTTTAGGATTGTTTTATTCTATGCCAATTCTACAAGATCTGAAAAAGGTAAATCCCACTTGTACCTTTTGGAATAAAAATTAATCAAGACTAATTTTTAATTTCAGAGAAATAGTACAGTGGTATATTTGACTCTGAAAGTTGTATTTTGAGTAGTTAGACATTATCATCCATTTAAGCCTGTGTGAACAGATGGCCAGAATGCCTAATTTTGACTCACTTGACACTGCTAGCTTTTTTTTTTAGTGAGAGTATCAGAAAGAACGATAGAATGGATTAAAGTTTTGTCAGCTTTGGTAACCTTCATAATTCAAGCAGGTAACACTGATTGACAGCTGTGACAGTAAATGAATCAGGTTTAAAAGCTTTACAAGGATTCTTCTTTCTTTTATGTATAAGAACTGCTTATAGGATGGTTGGTGTAAAAGCTTTTATGGAAACAGTATACAAGCAAATCAGCTAAGTAAATATATACTCCAACTTTGTGCCTCCTGTTTAGGCCTTTTTCTGGCATTCAGAAGCATGTAACATCGGAAATCTGGAATCACAGGGAGCACTTGGTGTTATGTATCTCTGTGGACAAGGTATATGTCAAAACACTAAAGCTGCTTTGGAGCATTTGAGAAAAGCAGCAAAACTTGGAAACATCTATGCTCAAGGCCATCTTGTGGAATATTACTACACTAGAAAATTTTACTCACAAGCTGTTGCACTAGCCAAAAGGTAATTTTTATTTTTCATTAGGGTTCTACATGCAAGACCACATAAAACAGACTTAAATGATTAAGATGATGATCTTGTCTTTGAAACTCAAGAAATGTTTGAGATAATGAATTGCAAAACATCTTAACAACAAAATAGCCAATGACAAAATTAATACTGTAAGGTTCTCAGTTACTCAGTATGATTGAACTTTTCCATCTGATCTTGTAAAGCAAAACAGCTTTGAACTGGAATCCAAAGCAGATGCCCACATGCAATCCTGCCTTCCTTGTCCACTCCTCTAGGCTCCTGCCTTCACCATTCCCTTTAACCCCTACAGTCATCGTGTCAAAGAACCCCAAGGTTGGAATGGGATCTCAGTGATCATCTGGTCCAACCTTTCTTGGCAAAAGCACAGTCTAGACACAATGGCCCGGTACCCTGTCCAGCTGAATCTGAAAAGTGTACAAGGCCAGTGAATCCATCGTTTCCCTTTACCTGCTTTTCCAACTTCAGTATGCTTCTCCCTTGGTTTTGAGCAGGCTCAGAAACTTGGAGGTAAGCCAAGGGGGTCTCCCACTCCACCTACTTTCCTTCCCTTTAAAGGGGATGAACAAACAGTTCATTGTGCTTCCAGGAGAGCATTCTTGAAAAATTCCCAGCACTCACTAGCTCCTTTATTCTCCATGGAGGCTTCCGATGGAGACCCTCCCAACTGTGCTGTGAGCTGAAGTCTACTATTCTGCAATCTAAAACCTTTGTATTAGTACTAACCCTCAGAGTGCTCAACAGGATCCCAGATCCTCAATATTGTGATCACTGCATCCAAGGCTATCATTCACTGAGATCCTACAAAGCAGATTTTTCCTGATTTGCGAGTAGCAAGTCAAGTGGTGCCTCATTCCTGATTGATGCATCTGACATTTGGTTGAGGCAGCAGTACTCCAATGCTCTGTTCCAGGAAATTCATCGATGTCCTGGGAGTTGCTGTATTCTTCTTGCATCTAATGCCTGGGTACTTCTAGTCACTCATGAGATCCAGATTCTGTTACCCAAAGCTTAAATGACCTTAAGTGACACTTAGGTGACCCAAATTTTGTGTCATTGGTCTTACTGTCTTGATTCAGAGGTCAGTAACAGATGCTTAGTGCAAGATCCCTCTTAAGATGATCCCTCTGGGATCATCTGGATCTGATCCTGGCCTAGAGTCATTCAGTAAGGCTTCCAGAATTGCCATAGTTTACTTCTCCACGCTCAAGGTTCTCCTTAACTCACAGCATGACTCCTCCTCTTTTTTGGTCTTTACAAAACAGCCTATCTCTCCATCACAATTTTCCAGTCATGTGAGTTGTTCCACCATGCTCCAGTTATTGCTATGATTGTGTGACTTTGAGTGGGTGCAGAGCTCATTCCTCCTGTTTGGTCCCCAGGCTGTGTGCACTGTACACATACACTTGAGGTGGTTGTATTCTGGTCCTCATCCTGGGAAGCAGCTAGGGAACTTTGTTGCTGCTCTGGTTGGCCTGGCTTATTCCCCAGCTGGTTGGAATATGGCACCAGTGCAACCACTTCAGGTCCACTTCTGTATCTTGAACTAGTCTCAAGTAGGAGGACAAGAGCACTGTTGGCACAGTGTTCTGTGGCTGATAAACAGCACATTTCTATGACAAACCTCCAGAGTTTACCAGTATTGTTAAAAGTTCAGTCTGTCAATTAGATTATTGATTTGCTGGAAATAAGATGCAGATAGATTGACTACTTGCACAAGTGGCACACAATAACATTTGTGCTTTTTGGAGTATGTGTACATAGCTGCTGCTGCACAGCATAAACATGTCACAACTTACCATCTTACCGAAGCTGCACGTGGTGCACTATTATGCCACAGCATAACAGAAGCTCTGGTAATGCAGTAGTTCAGCTATGGATGCTGTTTGCTCTGCTCCGTGCTGAGAAGGATTGTTTCTCTCTGAACTGCTGCTTTTCTTTCATTTGCACTATCAATAGAGCAATAGCTGTTCAGTCGGGTCTAGCCTGTCTCACTTGGAATGAATCTCCTCCAGTCAATGCTGTATGGTAGATTGTCCAGACAAATAGAGAGTGCACTTCATCGGCTGCAATTGTGATTGCAGAAAACAGCAATGAAATCCCACAGTACTGTCAGAGGTGACCATTTCTGAAATCAACCATACTTGAAACAGTTCCACCTAATTAGAGTTGAAGTTAGCCTTGAGGCTAAAATCTCAGCAGTTCAGCCAATGGTTTCAAGCACGAATACCTTTTCTGCTAAAATTTGTCCTTCTATGTTCATAGCAACTACATTTGTTACATTATATACAAGCATAAAACATTATGTGACTGTACAGTATAAACTTGCCTAATATTTGGAGTCTACGTTACCTACTGACACTTCACTTCAAATAATTTAGTTATCCCACACAGTTGTACTTAACAATTGCTGTGGTATGTTATTGAAGTCAGCTGTGCTGAAACAGATTTTTTTTCCTGACTTGACTGGATATCATTATTGGCATCAGCATTCTGTAGATTATCTTTTGGAAAGGAAGGGAAAATTTTATGTGTCAGGAATAACAAGAGGTAATATGTTACTGTTGTTTTATTTGAATGTTCTTGCTAAAAAAGAACAGTTGTGTTACTGTAATTGATAAGGGGACCAAATTAGGTGGAAGAACATCATTCTCAATACATCCAAGTGACCTAGCAGGCACTGACATGCAGAGGGTCATTGAGAAAAATCTTTCATAAATCCTGATTTATAGGAAGTACCTATAAACTGAAATTAATTGCACTTTTCCTTCTTCTGCCAAGTCTGTCACTCTGACATAGCTAAAATGATGGAAAGGATATGGAGCTTGGGGGTATCTGTTTTAAGACAAAAGACAAAAAAATCAATTAATGGTTAGGTATAGCATTTTCTAATATTATAGCGATTATACTAGATAATTATAGTTAAAGCAACATTCACTTTGTCCCTCTGATTCTTAAAATGGTTCTTAGTAAAAACATGCGGAAACTAAGATGACAGCAAGCATGCAGAAGAAAGGAAATACTTGAGCTGAGACAGTGATAAGTGGTTTTCCTAAGAGAGTTTTATAACCAGGGGCTCTCAATACATCCAAGATTTTCACATTACAATGATTTGCCAATATCCTTGTAAGAACTGGAAATTTTAGAATCACAGAATCACAGAATGGTTCAGGTTGGCTCTTTAAAGATCATCTAGTTCCAGCCCTCGTGCTGTGGGCAGGGACATTTTCCACTACATAAGGTTGCTCATGCAGAGAAATAAGATGAAGTAAGAGCTACATGAAATACTATATGAAATAAGAGCTTTGCCGTTCTTCCACGTATAACTTCCATAAAATAATTTAACGGGAACAATTAGCATAAAATATGTTGCCTTTTGTAACTAATATAACTATAGTGAAAGTGACTTCAAAACTTGTGTACTTGTTTGCTGTTTAATATCACAATATTCAGATGAGACTAACTTAAAATCAAATACAAAATAGAGGAATCCTCATAAGATGCTGAATATATGTAAGGTTCAGCTTATTTTGGATAATAATGTAAACAGAAAGGAGGCGTTGTCAAAGTCATATATGGTCAAATTTAATTGCTTGAACTAGCATTATCTAACATAATGCTCTAAATACCACAACAGGGCTACAGAAAATGACGACATCAACATGCTAGCCAGGATAACTGATTGTCATCCAACGTATGTAGCCAAGGGGGCTGCTATGGCTGCCTTCTACTTGGCTAGATGCCTCCAGCTTGGCCGAGGCACAGAGAAAGACCAGCACACTTCTGAGAAGTACTATTCTAAAGTAAGTTGATAAAGTCCATGAAATGGATTGATACCTTGGATCTGAATCTAGTCTAAACTTGGTATTTCATTAAGGACTCCAGCACTATGTCAAAAAAAGCCACAAAACAACTTTGCAGGAAAATGTAGAGTGATAGAAGTGTACTGAAAACTACTAAAAATAGCCTTGGAAGGATACTATCTGCTCACTTGCTTCAGCAAGCAGTATAACCAACAACAAGAAGTCTGGTAATCACCACAGCAAAGAGCTTGGTAACTTGCAAGATAAATTAGTTAAACAATTTGAATAATTTTATCCCAAAATAAGTTGGTTTCTGTCATTCTCTCACAACTGAAAACTCATAACTTTCCAAATACTTTAGAGTCCTTAACAATTACAACTTTTATTAAGGATACTTAAATTGACTGTAAGTGGTTCTCATACTTATTTTTGTATTTACATTTTCTGTGATAGCTGAGGATCTACTGCTTTTTCTGTTTAATATACATGGGGGAAACAATATCAGTTACATTTTTTTTCAAAGTTCTAAATTTGGAGTATGATTGATAAAAATAAGCTTGAGGGAAAATACTAATAATGGCCTCTAGAAGATTAATCTGTTGAGTAATATCAGTGATGCCTGAAGGCATCAAGGCAAGGTAATTATACCAGCTGAAGAGAATGTAGCAAGTTGGCATCTATGCTTCAGAGACACTGTGGTTTCTGTGCATGTAGTGACCATTTGTTTCTGCAAGCAGAATACTTTGGTGTCCATCTTGGTGCAATCTAAATGAATGGAGAGTTATGTAAATGATAAATTACCAAACAATTTTTGTGGCTCTTTACTCAGAGAAGTCACAGATAGAAAAGGCTTAGCAGAGCAGGTGGTCTGAACACAGACATTTTAAATATTTTGTTCTTGCACTGTGAAAAATGTTATAGAGGATGGGATCAGGAAAGGAACAAAAGCTGAGTTATTATGACAATTGTAGTCACTATTCCTAGTTAAGACATTGAAGAGGTTCATCAGGATTAAATGGCTGCATGGCTTTGTGGGTGTGTAGCCCTTCCAAATGCCTTCTAAACTGTAGTAAAACTGCCACAGCTGAAAGAAGACTGCGACTTTCACTTGTTATTCTCTTGCTCTACACTTGAGACTGATCTAGGAATGTCACTAATGTCTCTCTCTCTAGAGATAGTTCCTATAATTAATGTCATGTGTCTCTAAATCAATAGCAAAAGAGAAGCAACATAAAATAAACAAGGAAGCTCCCTGAAACAGTAACTTCAAAAGAGTTGTGGAGATGTTGAGTTTTTTTGTACCTGAAAAATTGTTAACTGTACAATTACAGTTACTTGAAGTCATATTTGTTTTAATTAATGGCTCAGCTCTGGTTTTGGCCTACCACTCTTAGACCAAGTCAGTTTTGTAAGAGATGAGAAAGAGAATATGGGCATCCCTAAGGGTCACGAAATAGATGGTGAATGTGAGTGAAACTCATCCAGTCTGTCAGCAGATTTATTTTTCTGGCTGTGGTGCTGCATATGCCATGCCAACACACAGAACTAAAAAAAATAAACCCAAGACTAACACTATAGTCCAGTATGGTACTTTTAAATACTAATTTTTTTTAATGTAGCATCAGAAAAAGGATTCAAATCCAAATATGTTAACTCTTCAACACTTTAGCAAGTCAACTGCCTCAGATTTTTTGACACTTAAAGACTTATAAATGTTATATTGACAACATACAATTTTATTGTAGCTATAAACCAGAACTCTGATGTTCTTTATTTTTAAAGGCATGCCATCTGGATCCTGCTGTTGCTACTCACCTTGAATTGGCAGCAAATCTTGGGAGAATTTAATGTTTCTTTTAAATGTGCCTGCTGTACTGTATAAATGTATTTCCTACAAAAAACTATCATTAATCTTCAGCAATTACAGACTGTTCACCACTTACTGCTTGCTTTTCAACTTTCTAAAAATTATTATTTAAAGCAATTCACTGATTCATTTTAAAATAAAGAGAAGGTAAAAAGCTCACACTGTCTTTAATTCAGATGAAGCCAAGACAGATTTTTTTAAAAATCATATTGAAGACTTAAAGGTTTATTAAGGACATTTCACGGGGACAGATGTATTTTCTTCATGTCATAATGCTACATAGCAAATGAATCAAAACAAAACCAAATAAAAATGGTTGTTTCCTTTTTGCATATATAATATTTAAATTTTAATATTCTGAAAAGCTTGAACCCAAACTTGTCACATTTTCACATACAGCTCACTCAGAGACCATGGCCATTTTTTAAGCTTATCTTGTTAGTGGCACTTATACTTTCTTCCACATACTTTCTAAAGCATCTAGATTTACTTAAGAGTCTTTTTACATTTTACTTTTGGATTGTAGAGACTCAAAGTTGGAAATCATCCAGCAGAACACCAAGCTTTACCATTTAAGCCATACCAGCTTCTAAAACTAATAAGTATTACTTACAGATCTATGGAAAAAAAGCCCCAAACTTTAGTATGGAAATATTCAATATACATCATCAGGACAAGGCCTGTTTTCCTCAATCCTTTGTATTGCATTCACACTGTCTCTATATTGGAAATAGTTGGAAATCTTTTGGCTAGGAGTATGTATGTCCAAGCAATGTCAATCTGAATCTTTTATGAAAAGATACTTTGATTAACCACTTGGAAAACTTACTGATTGCTGTGGTAAGCTTGCACATTTCTAAATGCCTGTTTACTTGTGAAGCTTTGTAAGTGCAGAATTTGCCTTGCTTCTTAGGACTGTGCCACGACTTGAAAACTTTTCTGAAACTGTTGGAAGAGAAGGCTAGATGTTACTAAAAATGTTGATTTCAATACACCATACAGACTGTATGTACCTTACAATACAGCCAGTCATAACTGCAAGTAGTTTTTCTAAGAACACAACTGTACCGAGTTGAGAAGACAGTAATGAGTATCAGCTAGGGATTTTTGATGATGTTTAATTATTTAGATGTGCATTAACATCATATTTACATATTTTTACATAAATTTGAAAAAAAACCCAACCACTGAAGACAGTTTTCTTTCCTTGTATAAAATAAAGGGAAAGATTTGAAGGCTATTTGAAATTGGGACATTTGAATAAAACAGCCCTGAAAAAGATCAGGGAAGTGATCAGAATGGTTTAATTAAATGTCTACTTGATCATTCATAGAAGCAATTCATAAGCACTAATCTCTGAACTAACATTTAACATAGGCATTCTGTTAGGACATACCAGTTTACAATACATAATTTTGACACAGACTTCAAAGCAATGTAGATATTTCTTATGAAACTAGTGCTGTCAGACTCATTAATCCATTGTCGGTACAGCCTCATTATCAAGTGCTGCAATCCAGTTGTGATATTTATTGCTTACAAATGCTTCAAACTACAGGAAATCTTTGGTAAAACCAAAATTGATAAAATTTTCACAATAGCTTTACATGTAGTATTGCACGACAAGGCTTTTTCAATACACAAGAAAAAAAAGGAATGCTTAGATCCTCAGTGAGGAGATTAGAACTGTACAACATTCATTAGTTTACCACCATAAGCAAAATTTCTTTCCATAAATGTTTAAAATATCTTCTGGTTTCTTTTGCCCTATATGAACATTTATTTTCAATCTATATTTGAAACAGAGGAGTAGTCAAATAGAAGAACAATTTAAATAAAAATTGGCAGCTATACAGCATTTTTTTTGTCTACCCTACGACAGCATCAGATCTTTTCAAGTCGGTTTACTTCACAAAAAACTCAAGAGGAAAGAAAAATGCTAAAAATAATCATAGTCCTCAGCCCTCTATGGAAAAGAGGAAAATAAGTTTCATGTCTATTCTTGAACATAGACATTTCTCTAGTGGTCCAATTGTGCAGATTCAAACCTAAGTGGCATTAAGCTGCTCTAAATGAGCTCTCAGCTCAGGACACAGTTCAGTTAGCAGCAGTTCCAGCAAAACCTGAAAAACAGAAAAGAGTTAGGATGATGCAGGTGCCAATCAAATGAGAATTTCTTCTTCCTTTGTCATTTTTAGATAATCACAGATAACAGAAGCATAGAAGTTCGATTACATTCATCATTTGTGCAACTACTTTTCTTTCATCCAGAAGTTAGCACATGCCCTAGAGATAACATGGGAAATGTCTTAAGGCTGTAGGGAGGCAAGTGTTCAGGGCAGCTCCATTCAGATGGGGATATCCCACCCAGTATAAACTGGTGCTGTTCTGTTAAAGACTCCATAGCATCATAAGCAAGCACCAGGGCACGCACCTTCTCTCCAGTGCTGGGGCAGGACTGTGTGACAGGCTGCTATCTGGAGTGTGCCAGAAGAGACTGACGGACTGTGAAGGTGTTTTGACTTAGATCCAGCTGCATATTCCAACTAGTCCCAACACTTGAGGAATGGAACTTTTGGAGGGCTATGTCCTAACTATGAGCCAGTCCTGGAGCTCTCCTTTAGGATTCTCCAAGGTATGTTTATTTTTCTAAGCTGTATGAAGAAATTAGTTTGCACCTTATGAAGTCAGGCAGATTGGATGTGATAGAGGATCTCTTTTAGACAAAAGCAATGCTGTTGTTAAACAGTCTTTTGTTATTCAAACTTAGTCAAGTGATCAAACCTAGAGCATCTGACTTATTTTAATAATAAATAAATCTCTGCAAAAACACACCCCCTAGGCTTTAATGCTGAGTGAGTAGAGCTCAGTAACTAACAGGATTATGAAGTGAAAAAGCTACTTTTCTGGTTACTCACATAAAGTAGATGCTTATTAGCCTTCCTCTCTTGCAATGCATTGAACACTTTCACTACACCATGACGGGCATTTTGTTGTCCAACAAGATTCTGCAGAGTATCTGCAACAAACATTACTTCAGTTAATATTGCTTCCCTCATGCTCGGCAAAACCTCCAGCCAGAATCACAGAATCATCATTCTGCTACCCAAAACCACAATCAAGGTTGGAAGAGACCTTCAAGCTCATCTAGTGCAACCATAAAGACCCATAAAGGAGGGGAAACAAAGACACTGCACTTCATTGGCCCTTGGCTAGAAGATGCACAGAGTCCCACCCACCAACCTTCTAAAAACACAGCTTGAAAAGATACCCTTATTCTCAAGTTATGCAATAGATAATAGTGTGTGCATCTCAGAACATTTTAAGTGTTCTAACATGATATGTCGAATGCTGTTTCAGAAGTTCACCTCACTGAGTCAAGTCTCATCTCACACATCATTAAGCCATTCACTTAAATACACCTTCAGCAACAAAGACAATTTCTACAACATTTAAAACAAATTTAGCACTTGAATTGCCTCTCAATCTTCACAGGGAATACTTCCCACCATAAGGCAGTTAAGAGAATTCTAAGTTAATTATTTACATTTTGGACTAAATTAGAGAATAAATAGCAATTCAATGCTCCATCATTAATCTAAGGTGCATTCAGCTATGTCCTGACATATGGCTCCAAGCTCAGAAACAAACAGAAAATCAAACAATACCACAAACCAATTATGGAAGGCTATTTAGGTAAGTAGATGGGTGTATAACACAGGCAGTAAATGCAGCATTGTTTACACATCAAATGATAAATATTTTTCATTCATACCTACTCCTTTTTTGCAGTAAAAGTTGATGAAACTACCTAATGCATTAGGGTATAGGAGATATCTAAGTAAAGCCAAAAATAGCTCATTCTCTTCAGATGGAGCAGAGAAAAAGCATTCAAGCTATGTTTAAAGTGCTTTTCCAAGTGCTAAAGGTAATGATTTTTATTCTTTTCAGTTACCTGCCTTTGGGTTTACATGATCTCTGAGGAGTCAAAAATATGTAACTGGATTTCCTGTCCTGTGAGTGGGACAGGAAGGAGCACCTCAGAATGGTGCCCCAGAAACACACTGGCTGAAAAGGCAACTGCCCAGGCTTGAGAGATAAGGGTAGGCAAAGGAAACCAGTGAAGAAACCACTCCATCTAGGATCTTCTTCTTCCCAGGCTGCAGGTCACTCAAACATTCAGTGCCCTGAGACCTCTTATCAGAAAAAGACAATATATAACACTGACAGCATGGGTAAATCCCTCACTGTCCAACTTTGAAATATGAGGAAAAAGTAATTGGGGTGGTGCCACTCTCCCTGTTTGGCAAGTAATTCCAAGTAGCAGAGCCACATATTTGCTCAGAGAACCAGCAGCGAGAGAATCAACTGACGTTCTTTGATGAATACTTTGCACGGAAATTTTGGTTTTGCATCCACTAATATCTGAATCCATGTATTTTACAAGACAGGCAGGAAAGGCAAAGACTAAGACCAAAATCATCCTTATTTATGCACATACCCATAATTTAGAACTTTACAGGAAAATAATTTGATTAACCAGTTTCCTTACCAGTTATTAAATCTGTGATTAAGCAGAATCAAAGTGATCTCACCTGGAATGTTTTCAAGTAGTTTTTGCTGTGCTCTCTGTTTTGTCTCCTGCTTTTGTTCATCACTCTTGGCTCTTGGTGGTGGAGCTAACTTTCCATTTGGCCAAAAAGCATCTCGAAACACACCAATGTAGTAAACAAGCATTGGTTCACTGAACATCCAGTGTACAGTGTCACGGATTTGCCTGTAAAGAAGTGTGGAAGGGAGCCCATCAGAGCTAGTCTTTCATGGTTTATCTAGATTTATTCTTTTTACTCCTCAAAGTAGTGGAAGAGATGTCCTTTTTCATACAATTTTACCAATATACCTGAGTTGATTTCATTAGCATCACAGCAGGTCATATTCAGCTCTGGGTGCTCTAGGATCTAGGTCACTCCAGATACATGACTTAGATCTGGAGAAGGCTGCTTTTCAATGCAATCCACAAACATATGTTACAAATTACAAGTACTACATTGAAATATACATCAAAACTACATTTCATGGATGAGCACAACAAAGGCTCCACCAGGAAAAGTCAGGAAAATCAGGCAGCAAATTGTAGCAAACTCCAAACTAGTTGCCTGCAGAGATGTGCCTGCTAGTATAAAAATAGACAGTTTTGATAAAATCACAGTAAGTTCCTTCACACATAACAAAGCACATTACTGAAGGGATTACAGATGGAGATAGCAGCTTCCTCCTGTGGCTGCACCACTCACTATAGCCTTCAGCACCAGGAGTCTAAGGTAGAGAGCAGGGTCCAGTCAGTACTTCTGCCATACAGCCAAATCCCTTAAAATCAATAAATATAAAGTCAACCTACATGTAAAAAGCTGCATAGGAACTTTGCATGCAAGCTATGCTCACACATTGCCTCCCTCTCTGTCCTCCTTCAGGCATTTTCCAGTTGTCAGCAGCATATGAACAAATGAACCAATCAATTTAAAACTCAGTGAGTGGATACTGTGTGAGGCCAGTCCAATTCACTGCTATATAATATACATAAGAGGCTTTAAAAGCCTGGCTGGCATGTGCAAATTTAGTCACTGACTGGACAAAGAACTGGTAGAACTATGCTGGTAGAATACTTCTAAAATTTGTTTCTGACCAGGGATACGGCTTTCCATATGAAGGTGTTCACAGAGAGGCATGCTCATAGCCTCAGGCAGGCCTCACCTGGCAACAAAGGCAATTCACATATCTGTGTTTTCTCTAATAAACATAACAGTTGTAAATTAAGCTGTGGAAAACAAATGCAGATTATCATATCCAACAGGATGTCCAGATTATTTTTAACAGTTCTGCTGTCAGCCTTTTTTACATAGAATGATGATGAAGGTTCAGTTAAAGCAACAGCTACTCACTTGTTGATGGTTCTTCCAAAAGTGACTTGTACTAGTGCAATTAAAGTTTTCCTGACCCACTTGAACACTAGAACAATGAAAAATGATAAAAAATAATAACCAAGAAGTTAATAACATTACAGAATGCATGATCACATGCAAAACCTTCCCCCTACCTCCCACCAAACCAAACCCAAACAACTCATCCCTACAGTAAACACACTGTTATAATCCTAAGATTCCATTAATTGTACAGAGGTTTTGTTTTTCTTGATTATGTTCCCTGTACTGTTTGCTGTATGGTTTTTAAGTCTTGCAGATTACATAAGCATACATGTAACATGTATTCTTGGTTATACTATAAATTTTTATATGTAAAAGTATTTCAAGTTTATTGAGCAATACAATACTCAAACCCCCTTGTTCTACTACAAAAAAAACAAATGTCCTCGAACTTCCCACCCTTTTCATACCTATTAGTATAAAGTACACACAGCAGCACCATTAAAGTTCTGAAAACATTTTCACTCAAAGCAAGCAGCCAGCTTTCCATTACAAATAAAGGAAACAAAAGTGACTGCTTCCTAATAATTAGGTTCACATCTTACTTCCTCGCAGTTCAAAAATCTCTCCAATCAGCATGAAACACGGTTCAGCAAGAGAGTCCTTCTTCCCATCCACTTCCTCCCCATAGTCTGATAGGTCACTGTCCTCTTCTGTTTCTTCCTAGGAAGAGAATGACAACACGGATACATGCTGCAGATCCCCAGCCTTCTTCCAGAATGGATTTAGTTACTGCCACACTCTGAGGAAGGAGCACAGCCAGTCCTCTCAAAAAACAGCATTAAAGCCAAAACCTGCTGCTGGCAGGATCTGGCAAACAGGAACCTCACTAAGGAGTTTGAAAACTTCCCATTGGACTAAAGTGATGAGGACACTGCACTGCTGGAATCACCATCACTGGCTGTATCTTCTGCTTGCAGCCTTGCCCCAGTAAGCACCACAATGCTGCCCAGATTTTCAGAATCTACTGCCTATATTTCCCCACCAACACCAGCTGGATAAAAGAAAGCGGGTGATGTGGGAGTTGTGTACTGCTAAGAAACAGGTGGGAGCTGTAAGTAGGAGATAGCACTCAACAGCACTTGTGATTGCAAAGCCTCCTCTGCCACAACACCCATAAAAAACATTGAGGATGGGGAGCTAGCCAGCTGGAGCTGTTTGCAGTGCAAACAGCTGGGGAGAAAAAGGGAAAATCTTGTTATTGCACAGGGAGAAGCAGGAAGCTGGTTCCCCAGGAGAACTGAAGCCACTCAGTGGGATCAGGCACTAACCAGTTGTCCTTGAAGTAAGCTGGGAACCAAATCCAGCAGTGGAAAGGGAACTGGACACTACAGAGCCAAGCACCAGGCAGAAACACAATATTGTGATATTTGGTGACCTGAGCCTGAGGATGCCAAAGCTCAGGGCACCAAAGGGAGAAGAATTATTCAGACAGACTCCCAGAAGA
Organism: Donacobius atricapilla; assembly: GCA_013397315.1. Classification (NCBI taxonomy): domain Eukaryota; kingdom Metazoa; phylum Chordata; class Aves; order Passeriformes; family Mimidae; genus Donacobius; species Donacobius atricapilla. The sequence continues at coordinate 290,175 of WBMY01000392.1, forward strand.
TGACTGGGTTGAACCACCTCAATTCTGGCAGTAGGATCTATCCAAGAGAGAAGTGCAGACAGCAGGTTGTTTCTCGCTGTCATGTAGATTGCTTCAGGATCAGGACTACACCACCTATCATTACTCATGGCAGCCAACTCATCCCTTTGCTTTCCTGGATCTTCCCCTGCCTCCCTATGTTTCGAGCAAAGCTAAAGAGAGGCAGACCTGACCTCCACTGAGGCTGGTGCAGTGCCCCAGTCTCTGGATCAGGAATGGTCAGAATGATGTGCAAATTTTCTCCTTCAGCCTGGTTTTGAGAGATATCAACCATCTCTTCCTTTCATCCTCATAATTCGATCATCTAATATTGGTGTTTTTTCTGCTACTCAGTGAATCTCCTGTCATTTAGAAAAAGCAACAAGAACTGTAAATTCTTACACTATGGTGCATTTTCTATCCAGTAAATTTATAAACCTAAAAGCCCTTCTTTAAAGATGGTATCAACTGCATTTTTGCTCTGGTTTAGTTTTGGTCCAGAGAGCTAAGAAATATGCTCTAGAGCTAACCCTGTCCAAGGAGCTGTATATATGAAGAAATTGCTGCAGTATCTAATCCTGAAAACAACACTCAAGAGGTAATATTATTGCTCCGACATACATTTGAAAAATGTGAGATGAGATGTAAAGGCAAAGAGAGGTGAATGAGAGCATTCTCTACTACGAAGTCCAAAATACAAACTAAACCAGGAATTTTCAGTTACAAAAAGAACACAATTATACCAGCTTTACATGTGGCTTAACACAGCTAACTTCATTTATGACTTTGTGCTAAATGATTTAACCCCAGTTTAAGTGCTTTAGGAAAGTATTCAAGATGCTTTCAATGAGGCAAGACTAAGCGGATCCAAAGTGCTTACGGAAAGACATGGGAGCCCAGGAAACAGCAGAGCTAATCCCAGACTGCCTCAAAATCCACCTCCTTCGATTTTATTTTATTATTTTCACTTTAGGACAGTTGTTCGACATACTCATTCAGAGGGTCTAACAGTTCCCACCATCTTTATTCTGTTACCCTCTTTTATGTGTAAGCTTAAGGAAAAGAAGGGAGAAGAGAGGGGAGAGAAATGTGAAGCAGGGTGGTCTTTGGCTGCATTTGCACAGTGCCTGGCATAATATACTCTAGTCAAAATTAAGCTCCTAGTTCCACAAGTAATAAACAGTATTAAATTTAAGCTCAGTAAGAAGTTATGTTCCAACTCTTCTGTTGCCACAGTCTGTGGGCATTTTTTGCTCTTTTTTCAGTAGCAGTTGCATAATTTCTGCTTTGTTTATTTGTTCTTTCTCCTCTCACAGAGTAGTATTAAAAATTATCTTTCCTTCTCCTGTATTTCCCAACTGTTTCCTCCTACACACTCCCATAATACAATATCTATGCAGTCTGGCTTTGTCTTGAGGAGGACTTCAATTAAATAGCAAAATACAAATAGCTTCACACTTCAATGTTTTTATGCTACTTCTACCTAATAGTCATTTTAGTGAAAGCACTTTGGATTTTAGAACTCCAGTACTTCTATCAAAGTGTAAAACTAGTTTCTCAAAATTTCTTTATATTTATTACTCTGAAATGAGGCACATGCATTTAGCATCTAGATATAAACACCGTATAATTTTGAAAGATATATATATAGGATTTTCTTATTTCTGAGATGCAAGACCACCTTTCTCCCTATTAAAAGGCTAGAACTGTACATGCTTCACAAATTCAAACTATCCTGCATAAGACCCACCCACTCCAGACAACTACAGCGTGTAAGAAATAACTGTTTCATATGAATTTTGTGTAACATATAACTAAAAGGGGGAATAGAAACAGCTCCTTGAATGTTGCATTATCTGAACATGAACAACACAGAAGAGAGTGCCATGGAATTACGGTCAATTTAGTCAATGAGCTATTTTAGTCACTAATCTATTATTCATTGCGTTTTGATAAACGATGGGATTTTATGGCTTAATAACAAATTCTCTAACAGGTTTGCCTACATAGGCTCCTGCCTGCCTTTGCAAATTCCCTCAGTAAGCCTGTATTATTTGCCAACGGTATTTTGTCGAAACTAGTTCTGCTTCCAAAGTTGTCCTGAAATTATTAAGGATACACTTCTGTTCTTGCCAAGAGACTATTCCTAAGTGAGAATTATTTTTACCTGCCAAAACCCCTCTGAAATATGCATGTCCAGAACTCAAGAAATGCCAAATTGTGCTATAAAAAAAGAAACAATCCCACATGAACTGCAATTTGTTTGTGATAGCTTACACATTTACCTATATGCATGTACCAAAAGGCAGGAAACCTATTTTATTAATAAACATCTTTTAAATTCATAGGGAGCTCTTACTTCTGACTCTTTGTTCACTCACAGTAAATTACAAACGACCTTTGGAAATGTTGCCTGTCATTCAAATATTAATGACTCTCTCTGCTTACTTGGGATAAGTAATTAAATTTGGGAAGATTACTTTTCTACCACTTACCTCCTGATGAGAAAACAAATCACCAGGAAGTCGTTCTAGAAATGAGGAGAGTGAAAATGATGACTTTTTTCCTTGCACATCAATAACTTTGAGGTGCTCTGGGGAGGGGCTCAAGAAGGCATAAAGTGCTTCACTCTGGCATAGTCTTTCATCAGAGAGTAATTTCTATGAAACAAAAATAATGACACATCACAACACAGCAACACACCAATTAAATATTTATTGTTAAGGAAAAAGATGTATTGAGGCATCCAATAAAACTGATTAAGACACAGCTCAGAGGTAGTGTGAGAAAAAAATCCCTATCTCACAAATCCCTATCTCACTTTAGGAAGCTATTTCCAAAGTACTGGAACTAGTAAGAGTAAAGCTTTTAATCTTACAACTTTCTTGTTTTATAAAAATTTCTCATTTGAAAGTAATTTGTTGTGAAGAGTTTTAGCTGAAAGTGGCAATTAAAGGATTTATTATTTATGATTCCTTAATTAATTAAACTAACTTACCACTAGAGGAATGGTTACTATCAGTCAAACTCATCTCAACTTTAGGCATTTTGGACAACGTTGACATCTATAGTGTCAAACATTTGACCTATTTGTTCTTGGCTCTTTCTTTAAGCAATAGAGAGGCACCAGCTTCTCAATTCTCCTGTTTAGATATCTGTTTGTTTTTTCTTTATCTTCTTACCTGCAGAAAGTTATTAAGCTGGTTCTTGGATTTCTCCATGAATTTCTGGTCTATGGATTTGAAGGGCAGCTTGCTGAGAGAAGGCAACTGAACTTTCTTTAATGATGGAAAACACTGTGTAGGAAAAAGGAGAGCTCAATTAAGATGTATGCAGAGAAACAGATAGGTGGTTCAGAATGGAAATGAAGAGACTCCTTTTTGCTCTCATCTCCCTTCCACACCCCTCTCAAGAAAACACCTTCCTTTTCCCACTATGGGATGACACATCTAAACGCTTTCCCTTTACAGCACCATTCCTTATCAGACAGAAAGGTTAAAGCACTGTGAAAAAAATCCCAACCTTCTCTCTCCCCAAAAGCTATCATTTCTAATACTTCCTTAGAAGCCAGACATAAAACCTCATTCTTATAGCAGGCTCTTGTATGACAGTGCAGAGCCTAAACCATTTTGAAATGGGGTTAGTCCAGTAAAACATTATTAAGGGGAAAAAATCATTATAAACAAGTTTTATAAGTATCTGTCATAGACCAGAAATATGCCAATCGAAATCTAGCTCTGAAGGGCTAAAAGCCAAAAGGTTGGCATTAAAACCGGCAGCATTAAATTTTTATCATTCTGACAAATTTTGGCAGTTCTTATCTTTTCCCTCCTGTAGCCAGGATTCGTACCTCACTGAGTTTGCGGTGTAGGTTCTGAAACTCATTGAGCTTCCTGGGAACAGTCCAGTTCTTGGTTTCAGCTCCACCAACTTCTTGTAAACTCACCATGACAGAGTAACAGGGTACTTGTTCTCCATTCTCTTCTAAAACCTTGCGGGGGAAGAAAAACCAGATAAGGTAACCTCCATTGAAAGTAAACAGTGGAACATTTGAGCTGCCCGATCACTGGCTTGCAAACTCAGTCATCAGCCCCATGCTACTCTTGAGATTTGAAAGCTACATATGGAGCAATTCCTTTATCAAGCTAACCTTCACCCAAAAATGCTGTGCCAGTCCTGAATCAGTCCTCCAGCTAACCACTAGTACACCTTACCTACAGTTTTGCAATGCTGTTCACCAGCAGCCAAATCTCCCTGATGTCTTCTTCAAACAGCTGAGGGTATTTTTTAAGGTACCTACACCATGTAGCTTTGTGATTGCTTATCAATACTCCATCTCTCCTATCTGCATTTACCTGAGCATTCTCCCTTTATTTCCACCCTCCCTTCCCTGTGCTTCTGCTGAGGCTCACCCACACATCAGGCACAGCAGCTCTTGCAGCTGGGTCCCGCAACAGCCAGTGGTGCTGCTCCGGACCGATTTCTCTGTTCACTTGAGCTGTTCTCCTTGCACAGTTTGTGGTATCCATGCACTATTTCTGTGGGACTCACAACTTCACACATATCGTAATGAAGCCAACTACAATCCTCAGCCAGAGGAAGGAGAAGCAATTAACCACGTTGTGCAAATGGGAAAACTACAGCAAAGTTAAACATTTTTTCTTGAGACAATGGCAGCAGTGTGACCACACTGTTTCTTAATTTGATATAAGAATTGACCTAAGAATTTCATCCTCATGTCCTACTGATAGCAAATTTTTGTTTACTTATTTTGAGGAGACACCCAAATTGATTGTGAAAGACAAAGAAGGGAAATGTATAAAATATTTCACTCTAGAATGCTTGCCTTTATATACATGCAAATAACAAAAGGTAATTATAAAACACTACATCCAGGCTTTTTGAGCAAAGTTATAACTTTAAAGCTTTTTTAAAAGACTATTTAATCTAATTAGGATAAGAATAAACTTTAAAATTCATATAATTATGACACCTTCTGTAAGAAGCCTGTAGAGATCTGACAACACAATGCTATTGATGAATAATTTGACAAGCAACTACATCACTGTTGTAAAAGCCATGTGGCTGAAATGTACCTTCATATTTTTAAGCTATTCAGAACTGTACACTGATAATATTCCCTGTCATGCATTCCTCATAAAGCTGCACAAGGACCACTGGGACGCCAAGCCTGAGGCCCAGATTTCACAAATCTCTGCCAAAAAGCTGCAGCAGCACTCAGACAGAATACAGAGCACCAGTCTGAATGCCTGCAAATGTGCCTGGTTGTCAGCACAGCTATTTGGAGAAGTGCCTATCTCCTGCCAGACTACTGCAGAAGTAGATGCTTGAACAGCCTCCAAGATGCAGGTCAGAGAGACATTGTGCAGAACAACTGGGATCATCTGGGACAGTCCCTGCCCTGTCTACCCTGAGCTAGATTGGATCTGTGTTTGTAGGTGACTCACAGACACCTCCTGGCTGTCATTTTTCCATACTGGGAGAGCAGTGCTGAAATGGCTGATTTGAGTCATGCCTATGATTCCTCATGCCAAATTTGTTCCCAGGGCAGGGATTTGCATGTGTAGGGTCATCTGAATTGTAATTGTCAGGAGAGAGTCATCCCTCTGAAAGCATATTTTCAAAATGGGAGAACTTAATACTCCTGCTTCAAGTTAGGGTCTATGTGCAGAATCATCTAAATTCCAATTACTAGATATAGACATATTACAGCTTTTTTTCAAGTACCCTTATATAAATAACTCAAAATGTTCAGGATCTTCTCAGGAATGCAAAATTTTTATCAACTTAGGTACTTGTGAATTTGTTTTTCCAAATTAATGAGTCAACTGGAAAACAGGAAAATGGGATGTTAGGAGGTCTTCTAAACCAGATCTAGTCCTCTGCTGTTAGCAGGCACCATCTCATACAATTGCTATCATGAATGAATTCAAACTAGAGAGCCCTATTCCTCTGATTCTCCCTTCTGCTAAGTTAAGCAAACAAAAATGCTTTCTGAGTCACTTGCCGCGGGAGAATTTCCTCATTCAAATCTACCCTTCTCAAGTGACATGGCCCAGTACCTGCAAAGCAACAGTAACACTTCCTCATCTTGAGTGGGAACTCCCCTCCTGAGGTATTCAGGGGTTGCATTTACCCTGGACAGACCTGCAGCGCACTCAGGATGAGCTGCACATCTGACAAGCCACCAGCATAGTCTGCTGTTTCCAGCCAAAAGGTGCTCCAAGGGTCAGAGCTGAAGCCCAGAGCTCCTGCTGAACACAAACCTTGCACATCACACCGTGAGGCTGCGCTTCTAGTAATTCTACTCAAAAAATCATCCAGCTTTTTCCCAACCTTCCTAATCCTTTTTCTAGCCCTGTTTTCAGGTGCTGCCTGTACAGGGGGAAAATCACTTCCCTGTTCCTGCTGGCCACACTGTTTCTGATACAGGCCAGGATGCATTTGGCCCCTTTGACCACTTGGGCACACTCTTGGCTCATATTCAGACACCTGTCAACCAACAGCCCCAAGTTCTTGTCCACTGAGCAGATTTCCAAACACGTCTTGTCCAGGTGTGTAGTGTGGTAACAACAAGAAACGTGCAATTTTTTTCACCTTATTCAGATCTACAAACTCAATTTCTTATGAAAGCAATAGATTTTTTAAAAGATGTTAAGCTCTGAAACAGTCTTTCTTTGGACAAGGGAGACAGAATGTCTGTTACAGTATTAAATGATACAAGGCCAAAACCATTACAACAAGCAGATCGATTTAGGTTATTTAGTTCTAAGTTATACAACTGTAATGGGCAAGAGATTCACAGAATTACACAGATTTTTATCATAGGCCCCCTCATTCTCATACATCCTCCTACTGTATTTTTCAACCTCTACCAGTTAGCGAAAACACTGAGTCTCAAAAGTAAGTTTTATCAGAAATATGAGCTACCAAAAGACATCTAGAGATTATATTATTTACACTGATTTTTTAAAATATCTATGGTTCACACACATAGACTTAGTATATTTAAATGACTCAAAACTATAATGACTAAAAGATTCAAGGTAAGAGATTACAAACAAGAGTTTGGACATGTTTTTTTCCAAGACTTAAGTAATTTTTTTTGTTGTTGTTCATTCTCTGTTAACTGATTTAGTAGATCAGTTTAAAAGGTCCATGACTGGCTATTACAATTTAAGCTTAAGATCTATAGCAAAATTTACTTTTACTAAGCTTTTCTGCTAAACAATAGGGCCAAGATTTTCTCTCTAAAATCACAGAGCTATATTCTCAGACTGGCAACAATATATTCTGCAGATAGAAAGACTATGTCACCTACACATGCCCCCTGAAATCATCAACTGCAGCTAGAATGTTCCCAAGCAATTAATTAACATAGATAACTACAACACCCATGTTTTCTCCAGCCTACCCTTTGAAGCATGGAGCTGCAAACAGCACAATTAATGCAAGCCTATATTTAATTACCTAATCCAGTACTGCTCGTAAGTTATTAGCTAAGGCAGCAAGAAATTAAAAGCCTCTTCCAACCTCCCTCTAATTCAGCCAAACCACCTTCTCCTCTGGTAATGAGAGAGATGCTGGACAGTTGTATATGGTTACGTATGTACCATTCTGCAGTTTTTCTGCACCCAGAGTTTACCAGATTTTAAGACCAGGCTTCAAAAGCTACAGATAACTCTTAAGAAGACAACGTAAGAACTTTTCAGTTCTCAATAATGTCACCTGCAAACAGCATTAAAACAAAACCAAATCCAGATGTTTCCACATGGAGAATTTGGTTTTAAAATTGGCACCTTACATTTTTTGACATGTTGGATTCCTTTCTTCTTTTGCAATGACTTTAACTGTTGACAGACTTATCACTGGCTGGCAAGAGCTTAAGACACAACGAAATAAACTCTACAGCACATACTTCTTTTTCTCCAACAAAGAGTTATCTCAAGAAAACTATTTATATTCATTTCAGAAACAATTTCTTAATGGCATACAAAGGCAAATCAGTAGAGACCCAATTAATCTTCAGCTCTTCATAGTGATACTGTCAAGAAGATTATTTATGTATGTCGGCCTACACTTACTACATAACAAGCATTCACTGAGTTCGTTTCATGTTAAGTGTTAATATAGAGTCAGACGATGGTAATACTTTTTGTTTTCATTACAATTTTTACATGCATTCTACAATTACCTGCCTATGCCCGGACGGAACAGCAGAACAAGACAAAAAAAAAATTTCTTCTTCAGTTTACAGATATAAAGCACTTTCTTTTGGGACACTTAAGCCCCTTGAAACTGTACAGCCATTAAATACAATAATACAGAACACAAAAAGTACAAGCATCTTTGAGACATAGCAGAGACACAACTGCACCCAAGTGCAATAGCATGGTAATATAGAAAGAGACAGTTCTCATGAAAAACAGTGTACCTAAGATAGCAAATTACCCAGTGCCAAAACTTCTTTATGTACATGCAGGTAATTTTTATAACTCCGTTACAACAGTGTCTGAGAAACAGAAACTCTGTGTATGCATCATAGTAGCCACTGGGGAAACAGAAGAGAAGTCCAGAAGAGGTTATAGTTCTTTCCCCCACATGTAAATTTTAAGTATAAACAGGTATAAGGAAAGTATCTACACATTTTTCTTCTGCTTTTCATACAAGTTTGAATAGACCCAGAAGACAAAAAGCCAGAAAAAAATCCCCTACCTCTCCTGAGACAATGAAGGCTTTCCACATGCCAAGATTCTCACACCACCAGTCTGTTCTTGCAATGTGCAGCTGAAGGTCATTGTGCTCTCTCTCCATCAGAGTAATTTCATCCTTCAGCTTAGAAACAATCTGCAGAGAAAAGTTTATTTATTACAATTGCTAGGCAAAAGCTTGTGCAGCACACAAGCTTTATGTCTTTTGGGACACTGTTCCAAAAGAAGAAAAGCAGAGGGAGAACAATTCGTGTGGATTAAAAAAAAAAAAAAAAAAAAAAATCACAAGTGAGGGAACTGATGATGCTTCATAAACTTCTAGAGCACACAACAATCTTAAAGGTCAACCCTCACACTAAAATAAAAAACAAGTTAGAAGTACAATTACTATCACACTACCAGCATAAAAGACACTTGAGATAGGATTTTATATTACACATGGTATGTTTTATAAGAATTTGAAACTGCCATTAATGAAAGATACCTTACTGAAGACACCTTTATCATTTTCAGGTACACATCATGTGACTGAAGAACCTGGGAATAGATTTCATTCCTAGGAATTTAGCTATGTTAGAAATCACTCAAAGTTATCCCTTATTTCATTTTAGTTTTGAGAAGGCAAGGATTTGTTACTGTGGAAAGCACAAAAAGTAGTCAAACATCCTGCCAGGAGACAGTATGACAAGAGAAGGTGGAAATATGCATAAGATGTGACATTACAAACACAGCAAAAGCAGATAACACTTTCTCATTTTTTAATATGATATACCACTTAGCCAAATTTATCAGTTCTATCACTTCCACCACAAATGGTACATTCTACAGAGCTACAGGAATTCTATCTTGTTCAGAATTTTTTTCTCATGTCAGATGTAAAATATCTATGTAACAGCTATATAACAATTTTCTAGCAAATAGAAACACCTTCAGAATAATTTCATTTTTTACTTTATTTGCTATCAATGCTGAGTCTTCTCTACAATCACCTTACATTGACTTCAGTGGGATCCAGGAACATTCAATAAATACAGAACAACCGGTAAGATTTTATCATAAGTAAACAGCTGTTACATTTACAAACTGAATAATGGGACTTTGCAATAATACTGGGTCCACTTTACCATCCTGTTTCAGAGAGGTATCTATTTTCCAAGACAAAGAATATTTAAGAAACAAAAATATACAGGGAAAAACCCACTATTTCAGTAGGGGTACAATCCTTGCCTCCCCAAGAGCCTAAATATAGAAAGAATATAGCTATTATGGTTTCAAGAATGCAAAGGGAACCTAGAACATTCATGTGAATGGAACACTATATAAAGGTTTAGTTATAGAGAATCACAGAAGGGCTTGGGTTGGAAGGGGGACACCCCAGAACAGCTACAAACATTTCCAGTTGTCTGCAGTACCCTCTGGCAGAAGGAAAATGTAGAAGGAACACAGGGAATGAAACTAGCCAAGGTGGTCTCAAACTCTAGTGTCCACAACTTTCTCCTGGAGGTAACTGTGCCCAGAGCTGGGGCAGCACAGAATGAGTGGGGTGTCAACTCCTGTTCAGACAAGCATCTCAGCACTCACCCTGAGTGAAGGAAAAATGTATAAAGAGGCCAGGTTCTGAGCAATGACTAATACCCAAGTACATTTTTGTCATCCCTAGCAGCAAGATTTTAGGAAAACACTTTGACTACTTGTTTATCTTACCTACGATCTACCATCTGCAACCAAATCCCGTCACACCTGACAAGACAGGCGCAACAGCATCCGAACAACCGGCCTGTAATATCAACACACATAAGATGGCCTAAGCCACGTACAAGTCACTTGCTCCTCCTGAGTATGTTCCCAGATTACCTACCTGTCCCACTTTGCAAAGAGAAAAGGATATTTTTTGTTTGCCCTAGTCCAGAGATTTAGAGTTTCATATCCCTCAGATTTTTTCCTTTGATGACAGCGTGCTTTCTCCTAGCTTCTAATAAAGGAATCTGTCACTCCTAAAGGTTTGGGGGTTTTTATCCCTTAGCTCGAGGAAGCGGTCGGAGCTGGCACTGCCACGAGGGCGCTGTGCCATGCCCACGAGGGGAGCCAGCAGAGGGCCCTGGCGCGGCAGGGAGAAACACGCCTTGCCACCGGCACAGCAGCAAGGTCACGGGAGAGTGGTCGTTATTCCATGGCCAACAAAGCAATATATATTGCATTCGCAATTTTAGTTACAATAGCTTTTAGCTGGGGAGGAGGAACAAAAAAAACCAAAAAAACCTAATTAAAATTAAGTTCTGATTTCACCTTCTATTTAACAAGTAGACTTCAATAACCATCTGACCCATCCAAAATGTGACAAGTGGACACTACACAAACATACACATATTTAAAAAAAATTCAAATAAAAGAACTGAAGACACTAAAGGTACATACCTTTTTGTCGGGTTTTGGTGAATTACAAATGGAATTTAGAGCCTGTTTCTTATACTCAAGCTTGTCATTTAGCTGGCGAAGTTTATTTACAGCATAACTGGCCTGTTCATTAATTCTTGTGCTGCATTCCTCAGTAGCTTCTTCACAACCTTGGCTCTAGGAATAGATGATGGGGGTAATTGCTACGTTAATATGAGAAAAGAGAGTTATTCATAGAATAATGGAATGGTTTCGGCTGGAAGGGACCTCAAAGATCACACAGTTCCAATGTCACTGCCATCGGCATGGTCACTTGCCACTAGACCAGACTGGTCAGATCCCTACCCAGCCTGGCATTGAACACTGCCAGTGATGGGGAAGGAGCTGGGTTATTGCTCACTCCATAAGTTTTTTACGTATAAAAACACTTCTCGATATAGATGAAAATGTAAGTGTAATAGACATTCCAACCATCAGATCCAAGATGAAATGTCAATCTGTTGTAAAAAAACAAACCAAAAACCCCACCAGACAAAGCTTCTTTACCATTTCTACTACAGTTGTTTGGCAACTTGCGGCAACTGTGTAAAAATGACCTTCAAGCTAAGGCTTTAGTGTAAATGAAAGGTAAAGTTTGTTTTAAAAGCAAAAACAGCTTAGTAGTCAGGATCAATATTCAGAGCCAGATAGAAACGCAAATACTTAGTGCTGAGCTGAAAGATAACAAAGATGGGGCAGCAGGGAACAAAACCAAAAAAATCCCCATATTTCTAACAAACAGTCCTGCCTCCCACAAACCTTCACAAAACAGATTTGTGTAGAGTCAGAACAATCTAAACCAGGTCCTTTAGCTTTCTACACAGATTTGACTGCTGTTTTTAGACGTGCTGATAAAAATGTGTTAAAAGCACATATGCCTTACCCTAAATTCATAAATCATTTTCATATATTCATTCAGATAAATCAGTAGCTTTTTCCATCTTGTGTACTACAGGCATGCAAAAATAGAAAACTTCACACCTTTCAGTGACATTCTCCTTAACATCTTCTGACATATAGCTCAGCCTCCCCCTTCTTACTGTACTTCCCCAAAAAGACATGAAGACCTTGAGATCTAGCAAACAGCACTCAGCTTTTACTGCTGCCATGTTCAAAGATCTTTGAGATCTGTTTGTGACTGAGTATATCTAAATTTATCTGTGGGAAGCTGAGTCTATTCTCATGAATGGGGTTCCATGTTATTAAAGATATTCCAATTAAGTAAACTGTATCCTTATATCATGAAGAAAAAGCTAACAGAAGGAACTCTCATACTCTTGTAAATTCTCTGAGTTTTAGAGGAGACAGTCCTATTGTAAATTCCACAGTATCTTGTACCTTATTAAAAAAAAAAAGCCTGAGAAGAGATAACAGTAGCAACAATAACTAATCTCCTTAGCACGATCCTCAAACATAATACAGAAACCAGTAGTTGAAGGCTAAGAAATCCATGCCCTTTTCCAGCTCTGCATTTGTCTGCTATGTGGCTGAGTAAAAAGCCATTAGCTCTATACCCTGTCCTTTCTTCTGTCTATTCTGCATGGACTATAAACTCCTAGGGTCAGAAACTTAGCTCCAAGCATGCATACAGATCTCAGCTCAGAATGTTGTCTTCTGGCACTACAATAACACAAATAATAATAATTAACAATATTGAGTGTTATTTTAAATGCTAATGTAAAGAACCATAAAAAAACCCAAACCTCGCACTTGTTGGGAGGTAAAGAAGGAATCAAAAACGCTATTTTCAACACAGAAGAATTAAAAGACTTTTCATATGAAGTTCAGTAATAGCAATCAAAGAATTGCAATTAATTACAAGTCAGTGAGGCTGTGTTCCCAGAGGTAGGCTACATGATTTTGCTGCCATTAACTTTTCAGACACTTAAAGCAAAAACCACTGCTGAATCACTAGGTTTATCACAAAAATGCTAGAATTACAAGATCAAGTGACCTGTATTCAAAATATCAAATTTAACAAATAAACAACCAGTTCCCTCAAAGCTGAGATCATAATAGATTGTGCTGTCTTCCCCTGATTGGTAAACTGATAATGGCTCCCATTTCTGTGCGTGACATAGAGCACAGATGTCAATCTTCTTTTAGTGATCTGACACAGGCAGCACCAATGCAATCACCAGATTCTCTCCTCACAGTGTTGGATGCAAGCACTGCTTGCTCCTGTATTTCTACCTGTGACATTGTCCAAGTGGAAATACGTAGAGGTTTGTCCCAGAAAGTGGTAACAGACTGGGGAGAAGAAAGCTTGTTCCTCTTGCAGCAGAAGCAGCTGTCTAGCCCTTTCCAGATTCCTATCTTGTGACTTGATTTTCTCATATTTAATCAGGGCTCATCCTTTTGTCCTCATCTCCATGAGTGCATGAGATGGCTTTTTATCTATTCAGCTACAGAAGTGAAATTTATAGAAAATTAACATGAGTGATGCCCACAGTGCCCCAGGAAGTGAGGACGTAGACCCAAAACCCAAACTAAACCAAAACCAATCTATTTGCTAACAATATGTATCCCTCCAGAAACATCCAATTTCTAAGCTGTCATTTCTGATATATGTGGAGGAAAAAACCCCACAAACTTATTAGCCAGTACTGCATTTTCACCAAAATTTGAAAGAACATGGGAAACTTCAGAAAGACTCTTATAATTTGTTTTCCCCTCAAAGACCCTGAAGTATGGTACAGAACCATTAGAACTGCTCTATTCAAGAGACAGTCAAGCAATGTATAAAACTTCATACTTAATTTGCTGTTAAAAATGGAAAAAAAAAAAACCCAAAATAAACTGCTTTGAATGTTGTAAGCAGACTTGGCAATATATTAGTCTTTAAGGTTTCATGGCAGATGCAGACTTTATATCTGGCCCATACGTATCCAAGGACTGAGAGGAAGGACAGATGATGCTGATGTCAAAAATCTAACTTTTTGGCAGCTACAGTAGATGTTATCAGACAGAGTACAGCTAGTGCTAAAGTGTTGTATCAGTTTTCTTAGAGAAATCATTATCTGTGTTAGAGTTTGACTAAAGCATATGAAGAAACTAGAAAGCACAACATTTAATGCTTCAGGAAGTTCTGGACAAAACTTTTAAGAGTCATTGTGCAAAGTCTCAATGATTGCAAACAGAAGGACACAAAGTCTTTGAGGTACCTACTGCTGTCAACACAGAGCTGAGTTGGCAGTGAAAAACTAGGAAACACATCTTGAATATTTGATCAAGGAAAAGAATACAGGGAAAAACAAACACTGAAAAGATTCATCAAGCTCTAAAAGCACACATTGCAAGTAATTTACTTATAACCGCTCATCTCTGTAGTTTGCAGATCAGCTAACCCGCAAAGACTAGAACAACTCACCTACAGAAACTAAAGTAATTTAAGTAGTAAATATAAAAGCCTTGGGTTTTGGAAAAATTGTTTCTAAATAGCAGAATGTACATCAACACTTCTGGATTCTGCTTATTTGGTTTTTCAGATCAGATTTTAGATAAACTGTTACATTTCATTAAACAAGTTCATATGTAAAATGAAGACATCCATGCTGATCTGAAGCAGCAGCCTGACTGCAAGAGGCACTCAGTAGTCTGAGATGTGCTCTTGTCAAAATGTTCTTGGATAAACGCAACGCAAGTTCCCCTGACATGACTGATTTAGACAACCCAAGTTAAAAACCTGCCCCAAGAAGATTTGCCATTGGCTTATTGCTTATGACATTTTGAATGCTCTGTTCTAGTAGAGTTCTCATGCTAGATTTATCTTCCAACATCCCTATTAATTCATTCAATTAATCAATAACAATCACTAAGATGATATTTTACATTGCTTTTTCTTCTCTTTTGTGCAACTCTTAATACCTATTTAATACCTAGGAAATGAATGAGAGACAGGGACAATGTCTGGGCAGAAACCTACTGATGTTTCAGTGAGAATTTTTTCACTCAAAAGCAGAGAAGCTGAGCTTATACAAAGTATGTTTTGCATTCTCAGTTTCTAAGGAGCATATGAAAGATGTGAAATACAGATCTGAAAGATCTACTTCAACTAAATTAAAATTTAAGAAGTCTGTCATTTTGTACCATTTTATTTCAAAGAGCATATAAACAAACAAGTTTTACCAGATGAAAATACAAGAATGATGATATTTATAAATAAATGAGGAAAAAAAAGAAGACTAGTCCAAAGCTCAAGGACAGAAGATGCTACTACATGTTTTGCTCAGGACAGTGTCTCAGATCACTTTAAATAACAGTGAAAGAAATTGTCTGTCACTCACCACTTCATCTTTGTCCTCAGGAGTTAGCTGAGCAGAACTTCTTTCTTCCTCCTTCTTGACTGATCTCTCATATAAATCACTGACAATGAATGAAGGGTAGTATCTGTCCTTTAGAGTTTCATAAACATCTGCCTGAATTCTGTAGAATACTTCAATGCCTTTATTTCCCACAAGACTTTGCTGTATTTCCTTATAAAGGGATTTTTCCACAGGTATTTCTCTGCTTTCCACAAAAAAATTCTGGTAAATTTCACTCACCAGTTGAGGTATTTCAGCCTAGGAAGCAAGGGAGAGGGAGGGAGAAAAGAATAATGAAAATATATTGAAAATATCAAGATGACTCAGGACCCAGGTGCACAATTTGAAGGATAATCAAGCTAATTTCCTTTCCAAATGTATGAGAAGACATCTGTAAACCTCTTACTGAGATCAAGTATGCTGCCTGCCTGTGCACCTCTGCTAAGCAATCAATTTTACAAGTTAAGTATGGATATTTGTTAAGTGAAGAAACAGCTGTGCCCTAAAATCGCCAGAGCTTCCACACCTACGCTTTTACATCTGTGTTCCAAAAGCTGGCATTAAAAGGAAGAAAAGTGCTAGAGCAACAGTGTGGTCACCATTTTAAATTCAGATGGTAAAGCTCAGCTGTATCAGCTCTCCTGTCTTCTGCTGAATAGAATCAATTCACTTTATACATGATTATAATTAATTTGAGGGGGAAAAGGGGGGAAAAAAACAAACAAGAGGAAGAAAGAAGCATAACTGAAGAGAATTTCACCTGTACTGGGTATTTTACTGAGCACAGTCAAGTGCACAATGATGGAACTTTGCAATAATGAACAGGAAAGAGAAAATAATGAAATAATGCAGCACAGCCCATGATCAGCTCCCTAAATTACCATCTCCCTAAACCGGATAGAATCAAAAAAGGTTTATTCACTCCCTCAGCATGGCACAATGTTCTTACCTGCCTCATATGACAATACCACAGCCACATGACTGCAGGACACTGCCTTTTTGTAAGCTGCCCCTGTAGTGGCAGATACATCCATATCCATATGTAAATACATACTGTTTTGAACAGGATGAGAAAAATCACAGCTGAGAGGTCATAAAATGATTTATAGTACCTTTTCCAATCATGAGCAGTTTGCAAATCAAAACTGATTTACAGAACTCCCTTCACAGTGCCTGACAAAACATTTTTATCAACACTCTCTAGCTTGAGTTGGTTGGTAGTCATTTCTCCAGATTCTTTTAATGGTTCACTACTCATACTCTACGATTTGTCTCTCTGTTTACAGGATGATTTCCATTTGAATGGAATAAGAACTATAAAATTTGAACAAAAATTTAATTGATAATCAATAATGAAATCTGTATTTCATGCTAGCGTGACTACTGAAGGTTTAATTGCTCCTCCCAAAAATCCACCACACTGGTCATGAACAGCAAATTTGTCCTCTACACCATTGCTTCAGGGTACTTGTTGCAACTTTAGGTGATATTCCCTATCCTTGTCTCAGGGTTCTAATTCCTACTTTATTTTATCCAAAATTACAATATAGCATTGTTTCTTCCTTCTGTCAGCAGTGTGGTTTTCCCGGAGAAATTTAGCTGCTACAGATTAGGCAGAAGTCTTTTAAAGCAACACCTCTCTTCCAAAAAGATTTTAAGAACCTATGTACATACAATTTCATTGTTTTGGATTGAATGGGCTATCTGTAATTGGCAAGATGAGAAGCTCATGTCCAGACTAACCAATTGGAATGTGCTTCTAGGTTTCACATGAACTGATACAAATAAAGCCTGCTTGTTTTACTTCATATTTTTTCTCTGGTGGAGGGGGAAATAATTCTACTACTTTTGCATATCAAGTATTCATTTTAACAGATGTTGTTACATCAACCAACAATAAATCATCATCACAACAGCCTGCAAATTTTAATTGCAATATTATCCTCAAATACTGACATGAAGCAGTTAAAAAAAATCCCAATTTGCTTAGAACCCCTCCTATGCTATTGATATTTTAAAAACAAAGACATTTCCTAACATCGAGATCACAACAGTGTCATCAATGTACAAGGCCATAGAAGACTTGCAACTTCTTCCACCTTGTTAGCATTCTTCAGATTCTCCACAGACTCCCAAAGGCTGATCAAAGCCATCTTGTCCATCCTCTCCATGTAGATCCGGAAGTGTTCTCGGTATGAAGGGTTGGCCAAAATTTCTTCAAACTGAAGAATCTGAAGAAGAGAGAACTAAGAATAAAACCTGGGAAAATGCCTAATTCTAGCTCCTTTCCTTATAGGGAAAATCTTTTCACTATGCATTCCACAAACATGCCCTATGTTCAGCTACAGAGGCCTCCTACAGTAATAGTTTTGCTTCATTAAAAAAAAAGAAGTTTTAAGTACTTAGAAGATAAATTCATTCAAATGTATCCTGATCAGGATACATTTCAAAGGACTAAGACGACATTTCAAGTCACTCATTAAATGCTATGGTCAAAAATTTAACTTCCAATGTTCTTGTAAAGCAGAAGAGCCAAGCTGAAAGCTAAATGGTCTGTTCATTACTGGTTCAAACACCAGCCGTTTCCATACCACAGTCCACAGAGCTTTGAGATGTAGCTCAGTTATTCCCAGAGACACAGAGAAAGATGGAATACCTTGGCTGCTACAGCATTTGATGGCTAGTTCCCACTGTTATTGAAAAACATCTATCAGAAACGCAGTCAGGAATGAGTATGTTCCATGATATAATGCTCGGGACTTTTCCTGAGTGAGGAGGGCGTACATCAGGCAGCAAAGGAAATGAAACACAGGCTGTTTCATGGTACACTTCCTGTACGCATGCAGATGCTGCAGCCATTAAGAAGTTGCATTAAGAAGCCATTATCACTTCCTTATCCTCTACTATTTTTGTGAATCCAGGTCTTTTGAGACAAACACCTGAAAACAAAACACTTCCCTGACAAAATGATCAAAACTTCCCATACTGAACAACATGAATAACCTTGTCTTTCTCTGAAAAATAGGACCAATTTTCCAAATACCTCATCAAAACCAAGCAACCTTTTCTCTCCAACCCCCCAGTCTTGCAGCTGAACCAGTTTTCACGTCACTTATTCAGTGCCATTACTTATACCACCAGGCACCCAAACACACTAACCAGAGTAGTCTTCATTTCTTTCTTTGTTTCTCACAGGCACCAACCAACTCACACCTTCCCTCTCCGGGAAGACCACTTCGTTTTCCTAAACCTGGTACCTGTGAAACTCTATAACCAAATTATGTGTAGAAAAAACAGTTTCCTTGTCTCAAGCTACACATGAGGAAACCACTTACATGGGCACATACACAATTATTGGCACAAAATTAGTGCCTAAACAAACCAAGCTAAAGGTGTTTTTTTTAACAACTGCAGTCATCTATGTTTTGTCTGAAACAGCTCCCTGAAATTTTGGGCAGTGTTTAAGTAAATTGTATTTGTCTTATATGAAATGCTCATTTGTGTCTTTAAAGTTCCCCTGTGACAATTATGTGCCATTCTTCTCTCTGTCCTTTACTATACCAATATCTTCTGGACATTGCTGATAGCTTTAAAACTACTTAGATATATGAACATCTGTCTTTAAAAGCTCACTCTATAAATCTCACTGAAAAGCAGAGTACCTTGCTCAAGCTAAGCTTGATACAGAAATGGTGATCAGGCTATCAAAAAGAACATCACAGACACGGCAATTTAAAGGCCAGTCTGTGATTTAGCCTCATTACTGTGCATCATCATATTTTCTATTCAATCATTTTACCAAGGACAGTGATTTAACATACAAGTGTGAGAGAGTCTTCTAGCCCCTTGAACAGATGTTTTCCCCATCTCAGGGACTGCAAATAATAGCAGAGTTAGTAAATCACACCATGGGTCATGTGTCACTTCTTGAGTGAGAGGTCACCTTGGTCTCTATGCTTCTATTATCCAAGCTATAACCACTCTGGCTGCCAGCAAGGAGGGTAACTAACAAACAAACCCCTCCCAGAAATAACTGGGGGTAAATGCTGCTGCAGGGAGCAAGTCAAGTGCAACCATGTCTCCCATTAAATAGAGGGCCCACTGCACCAGTGCCCCATGGTAATCAAAGCAGTGGTGCCTAGCAACAGTGTTACACAAATCTCCTAATAGATATCTTGCAAACTAAAACACTTAAATAAATTAATGGGCAAAAAAGCTTACTCTCTTGCAGAAATCAGACCTCCTAAGTGTTTTCTTGAGTTTTCTTTAAGTCTGGACTATCCTGGAATTATCAAATGTTACCCAGTGCTATACTAAAAACATGTTACAGCTGCAATGTCAATAATGATAGACACAAGAGGGTTTTAGTTTTGAGGTGAAAAATCATGAATGCATGTGTGCTGGTTTTGGCTGGGGTAGAGTTACCTTTCTTAAGAGGCTGGCATGAGCTATGTTTTAGATTTGTACTAAGCACAAGACTGATAACATAGAGATGCTTTTGTTATTGCTGAGCAGAGCTTCCACAGAGCCAAGGCCTTTTCTGCTTTTGGTACTGCCACACTGCAGAGCAGACTGGGGGAGACACAGCCAGGACAGGTGGCCCCAAGTGACCAGAAGGATATTCCAGACCATGTGACATCCTGCCCAGTCTGTAAAGCAGGGGACGTTTGGAGTGATGGCTTTGTCCTCACAAGTCACTGTTACGTGTGATGGGGCCCTGCTCTCCTGGGGATGGCTGGACACCTGCCTGCCCATGGGAAGCAGTGAAATCATTCCTTGTTTTGCTTTATTTTTTGTGTGTGGCTTTTGCTTTCCCCGTTAAAGTGTCTTTGTCTCAACCCATGAGTTTTCTGGCTTTTACCCTTCTGATTCTCTCCCCAGTCCTGCTGGTGGGGGACTGAGCAAGTGGCTGTGTGGGGCTTGGCTGCTGCCTGGGGTAAAACAACAACAATTCTTTTTGGCACCCAACTATTCTGTGGATCTTCCGTCCTTTTATAATTTAAAGAAGTTGTTCTGCAGTAATTTGTAATCCTCAGCAAAAGATCATTTTATGATTCAGTATCACCATGGATTAGAGCACAAAACTCTAAGCTATGTTGGCACATACACAGGCATTAGGGCATGTGTACACCCTCAAATCTAATATCCAGTTAGCAGATATAATCTTGGAATTATCAGCCTCCACAGCAACGCTTCAAATCCTGTTAACTCAAGAGCAGCTTCCGGGTTTGGAAAAGCCAGAAGCTTTAGTGTTGCCACATCAATTCCCTGCTTCAACAAGAATGTAATTTATATATCACAGCTGGTCACAGGCTCTGCCTAAGACTAGGAAAGGGTTAGGTTTTTCTATTTTTTTTTCTTACATGGGGTGCTTTAACCAACATCCCTATAATGTGTCCAAGGAAGAGTCTTGTCCCTGGCCCTACAGAGCAGAACCTTGGTCTTGTTAAATCCCTAAAGATAGTCACAACCTCTCTCTGGAAGGAACATAAAACAACTAGGTAATTTAAGTCTGCACAGGCACCAGACGCAGATTAGATACACTGTACTGTATTTCTTTGCAACACACCAGATTCCCATTCACAACAACTGAATTGACCTATAATGAATAGCCCAAATAAAGCTGGTAACAGCACTTCAGATGGTTGGGATGAACAACATTTGGGTCACTAGAAGAAGTTTTCTGCTGAGATAACAGCATACACTCAGACTGAAGAACTTCTGGCTGCTATTTCAGATTTTTTCCTTTTTTTTTTTTATTTGTAGAAGCCAGGAATAAGTGGAATGTAAAAAGCAATACCAATAAATGTCTTTTTCCAAGTTGCATTTAAAAAAACCCTTAACTAATGTTTTTTTCCATATATTGACTAAAATTAAAACTTGTATTTATCTTGTTATGTTTTAAAAAGAGGCAAGTCATCAGAAGACTATCTCTGCCGCATACAGCAATGTGAACTAAGGGCAATGATTATTTAAGTATCAGGAAGTATATACTAACCACATAAGGTACCTATTTTACTGCACATACTCTAATCTAAAAGTCCCTGCCTTGAGACTCACATGTTCACAAACATACTTCTGTCACAAGAAAACCCATCACTAGGCAATAGGGTGACAACAATTGAAGCTTGTTCTCTTTATAGTCCCAAATTCTGTACTATGATATATCCTGACATAACATGATCTTACAATCTGAAGCTTAGAAATCACTATGAAAATCTGATAAGTCACCAGTGAAATCAACTTCTATCCACAGATGCAGTGGAAACAAGATTTTCTGCAGGAGTTTCACCTTAGTCCTCATCAGCTGGATTATGAACATGATCTCGTTCCACCTTAAAATACACTCAGACAGTTTCCTTGCTATTTTACTGCTAGTTGAAGGGTCAGATTCCCAGACCCTCTCCTAGAACCCACGATCCACAAAACAGCTCCTCTAACAAGGTGCTGTGACTCCATATGTCAAATCTCACAGACAAGGCGGTGTGGCTGTTGTGCTCAGCACAACAGAGGAAAAAAAGTCATTCCTCTGATTGATTTTTAATAAACACAGACAACAAGAATTTCACTAATTACTGCAGTACTTTGCAGGCACAGTTTCTAAGAAAAAGGACTAAAACAGCACTGACTATAAAGAGATGCTTTATGTATTACACTTACTCAAACTGCATTTTCTCTGAAAACAAATCTAACACCATGGGCAGAGATTAAATCAGGATCAGAGGTAATGGCAAAATTCAGATTCAGAGAGTAGCTGAGGTTTGTTTGTTTGCTTGCTTATGAGCATTTGATTATAATTCACATATTTAGGATTTCCCTAGAGAACCTGGATTCAGGAAAATTAAGCGAGTGAAAAATGTATAAAATCAAATTAATAAAAATCACAAGACTGCATAATCAAACAGAACACTGACAGCTCCAAATAATCCATCTCCATATACAAGCCAATAATCAGAACATGCATAAAAGACTTTTTACCAGCAATGCCATTACTCCCCTACTACTGCAGACAAGGAAGAACTTTCTATAGGACGCATAAGTGAAATCAAAATAGAAGTTTAATTCACTAGTCAACTCTTTGTTCAACTAGTACCAAAAATTCCCCAAATTAATAATGCATTCAAGCTCCTGCACTATACTTACATAAAATACCAATTCAAAACACCATCAATAAGTGCTATTTCTGACCTGTTTCAAGCAAGTTGAAGAAAGGAAGGCAAACATACAGTTTCTTCTATAAAAGCTCATTCTGCAATTTAGATGCTACCTTAACAGAAAAGCTGGCACAATCATACTCTAAGGAGTCTAAGGGCCACCAGCTGCAACCTACCAAGGTATCTCATCTACTAAATCCCAAACAATGCCTTTGCCTTTTGCTTAGAAAAGAGCCCAAGTGTTCAATCAATACTGCCCAAATAGGAGGGGCCAACATCCAAAATAACACCAGCTGCCTTGAAATAAGAATCCAGACTGCGGCTACCACAGTGCAAGAAGACCTGGCAATGGAGAATCAGGGACAAGAGAAGGGAGAAGCAGTTTTCCTATTTTCTACACTGACATGACTTTACAGGAGTTCTTGGACTTCATTACAGAAATATCAAAAGCTTATAAGCAAAACTGCCTCAGATCACACTGTTTACACCATCACCACAAGAAATGCCTGTGCAAGAAGTCATTATTGCTATTAATAGTATCATTAACTCAAGAGTGAGCTGTTCATTGGTGTATTTGCAGGATATAACTCCAGATCAGCTACTCCCACTAAAAAACCCCATTGGTTTATGAAACATGCCATGTCAACTTCAGGAATTCCTTTGATTTTAATTATAATATTGTATTTTATTATATTCCTGAACAATCCCTGCCCCTGTCAAATGCATCTTCACTACTGGACTCCATTCTTGAACAATTTTATGTCTCCATGTATCTATCAGAAAAGTTTATAACATCTCAGCAGGCATCAAAAGTGGCATCATTGGCTCATGCAGTGCTGCCACATGCTCCTATCTCTTTTTTTTCCTTGGCACCACATGCTACAGCCAGCTTCAGGAAAGAGATCAGGACTGTCTTGGCACAATCTATGACACACCATCTGAAATCATACTTTAAGGACAAGTGGGGAGTAAGGAGTCATGGTGTTTCGGACCTTACTTTAAAAAACAAAATACAAAAAGTAGGAACAATTTCTCCATTATTCTACTTTTTCTAACATTCTACTAAGTTACAATTATTATAAGGACATAATGAAAATTAAAGACCCCTGCATGAAGAGGTAAGCCATCTCCTACCTACATGAAAAACATAAAATCTTTTCACATTTGAATACATCTGCTACTGTGCTTTGCCCAAAGGGAATAGAGTAGATTACAAAAGTCACTGAATTTTTTAAAGATTTGCAAGGTTAAGTAGTCATTTTGGTTTTGTAGATGCTGGCCAACACAAAAATAGTTACATCTAATTCCAGACTACAGTGATATTGAAAACCAGCATTCAGTCACAGCAGCTTTACCAGAGTTTTTCTGCAACAACTACCCTGAGTTTTGTCAATTGCATTCCCTAAGCGGTTACTTTTGAATAATGCAATACTTTCAAAACTCACACATTTCCTAAAGTAAATATAATGAGGACCAAAGACACATTGCACAGATGTTGGCAGTCTTGTATTTGAAAGTAAGTTGCTACTTTCACAAAAGCTGCTACCATGTCCTTATGAACTCCCGACAGGAGGTATGTCTGAAAAATCACACGTGCTTACAAGACACTCAATTCTTTATGAAGTTTCACATTGCAATATTCCAAGCTGAGCGATCAATGCATCTTTTCAGGTACTTCAGTAATCTTTTCCCAAGGTAAATAAACCATGCAGCAATTAATTTGTACTTGACTCCTCGGGGAAGGGAGGGATTAACGACAGTGAGGTAACATGATCCAGTAGTAACACATTTAGAAAGACCTTCACACAATGTGATTTGTACCTTCTGACTTGGAGGGCCATCGCCTTCATCAGAAATGCCATCTTCCTGCTGATCATAGGCAGGCCCTCCCAGGAGCCTTATTCTCTTCTCACATTGCTTCTTTGCCACTGTCAGCTGATTAATATACCTCTTCACATTGCGAGCCCTTAGT
This sequence comes from Donacobius atricapilla, assembly GCA_013397315.1. Classification (NCBI taxonomy): domain Eukaryota; kingdom Metazoa; phylum Chordata; class Aves; order Passeriformes; family Mimidae; genus Donacobius; species Donacobius atricapilla. The sequence continues at coordinate 314,788 of WBMY01000392.1, forward strand.
AGGTCAGCTTTCATTGCTGCAGTTTCTTTCCCTTTTGAATCTAAGAATAAAGCAAATCAGAGACAGTATTTTACAGCATGAAAATATTGTACCACTGCTTCTGTGACCTGTCTGATCAAAGCATCTGTGATTCATGCATCAACTATGCTTATCAATACAGATACTGGCAGATACTGTATTTGAAATAAAATCATGATTTTGAAACATTCTGCAATGATAACTCAAGGGTTTACACAACAAAGTTGAGGAAAAAAATCCTCATTCAAATGCACAGCAAAACCCAGCCTCTCCAGCTCTCTTTTTAGAGTTTGTTGGAAGACACAGCCCAAGATCTCTATTACAGGATGCACATTTATCAGAGGGCATTAAGGAAATTACCTACAACCATAGCACATGATAACACATGGAGCTGATGCCATATATACCTTACTGAACATAGCATTGACTGCCTAGAGTCATGAGGGACTGGCCTCTCCTCCCCCCAGCCCAGCATGACATATTCCCACACATCTTATTTGCAAACCCGAACTTCTTGTGCCTGATGTGAACCGCATATCATACAATATCCCCTCCAGAAAACTGACCAAAGTTCACTCAAAATGGTCAGATGACTAAGAAAAAAATCTTATAATGCCACATCAAGACTGCACAGTACTGTTAAAAAGTAAAGTAATGTGAAGATGACAGTCAGCTGAAAAAGACTTAGTAATAGCCAGTGTAATGTTTGTGCATTCTACATTCCATCCTCTTCAGCTAATTACCAGAGTCTAAAAAAAGGAGCAGCAGATAAAGCAGATATAAAACCCCATTGTGTGGAAATCATGTTTAATATCTGCAGGATGCAACTGATTCACATTTATACACTAGGTTTTTTCCTCTTGCTCAATAACACTCATGCTTTTTTGGGCTGCAGCTATTACTCAGCAGCAAAGTACTTGGGTTTTACTTGGCTCTGGATTATCTGATTGCTCCGGGATAAACAGTAAAGATCTATTCTAATATGTTTTCAAAATATTAAATGCTAGCAAAATCATATAGATAAAAACACCATTTGATTTTCCTGGGAGTTGCTGTTAAGAAACAGCTACATAGGTTTGTGAATGCACACACAGCAAAAAAGGAAATCTCTCAGAAATTATTTAAAATCCCTATTTTAAACAAGATTCTAATACATTATGGCAACTTCTTCTTTTACAACTGTTTTTACCCTCATAGTTCCCCCTCAAAGCCACATGTAAGTATTGCATGCAACTCCAAGTTTTGTCATTTACATACTGAAGGACAACTCAACCTACATGGAGCTCCCTGAAGTTCTACACATAACTGAGTCCAGATATTCTCCCATTATCTTTGCCCATATTTTTGATCTCACTTGGTTTGCTTCATGTATTTATGTTGGTAGGGATGCTTCCTGATACAAATAATCTTAGTATTTTAATGGATGTGTATCATTTGTATCTGAGCTGCCATATAATAGTGAACTAAAGAGATGATATTCACTGAAGTAAATGATAAAATTACTACCAAAAAAAAAAAAAAAAGCCATCTGTTTTCCTGGCATGTTATCCCCACGGGGAAGTCAACAGAGCATTTAATTTAGTGTTTCAGTTCCCTAAACAGAGGTACCAGTATTAATGACAGAAAAGGAAAGGAAAAGACCCTAAGGACAAAACAATGCTCTCCCTCAAATCAAAACATTTACAGCTATTACAAATACAGGAACAGAAGTTTAAAGTGAAGACTGAACCCCAATCTTTTCCATGCTGCACTTTACTCTAAGATGATTTTTTAGAAGTTATCAATTCTTTCAATATTTTAAATGCTTTGGGTTCAAAATGCATACTTGAAATCCCACACTTTTGAAAACCCACAAAGGGTACAATGCAATGATCATTCAGCCTTCTCAAAACAAAAGTACCCTTCTTGATGGAAACAAGGCATTCTTGAAGGGTTTTCAAAGTACACGTCTACTTTACCTGAAATGTTATCATCCTGTTACTGCAGCAGGCCTCAGGAGAGATTAATGAGCCTACCGTTTCCAGTGATTATTTCCTGTCTTAACAAAGATCCTTCAAAAACATTTACCTCAGCTCTTCATATCCAAAAGGAGCCACTCCACCCAAGCAGCACTCAGGGCAGTTACAAAGATCACGCTGCCAGCCTGCTTCTGCTCCATGGATAAACAGGACTAGTCACCGTGAAAGCCTGGCAGTGACGTCCTTCACAAATAAACAAGAGGCTGATGATAAGCAGAGCAGCACAGAATGTGGCTAACGTGCTACAGTGCAGGAAAGACAGCATGGAAGTGTGGACTAACACGAACACTTCCCTCTTCCAAATTATGGAAGATAAGCTAGCAGAAATCAAGAGGAGCATTTTCAGCTCAACTGGAGAAGGTTAGGTGCATCACTGGTTTTCTCCAAACCCTAATCTGCTTTTGAGATTTTAAAGATTTTCAGATCTAAACTGCTCTGCTTTTGTCACATTAAGCTCTAGCAAAACAATATTTAAGTTATAAAGACTTCTCTTTCTAATCTCTTTTTGTCTGATTCCAAAATCACCAAAATACCAAGACAGAATGAAGAGTGATTTTTTCCCATTTTTGAGCATCTGGAAAGATGATGTTCATTACATTCAGGTATTGCATAAACCAAATAAAACCAGAAAGACACAAAAAGAAAGGCTTGCGTGTATTCAAACACCCTCCAGCAAGCTTCAATAAATGAAAAAGAAGTAGATTTATGCTACTAAGACACTGTTTCACCACAATGCAAGGGGGAAAAAGCATCCTTTGAGTAATGTTCTTTTTAAACCAGTAATAACTTCGCAGTTTGGGTGTTTTTCAAAAAAAAAAATATTATAAACAAACAAAAATTATTCCTCATCAGCAAGACGAGAAATCTGCTACTTTGGGATTTCCCCCCCCACAAGCTGCATACATGTTTACCAGCAGCAACAGAGCAGAGCCTTCATCTCCAAAGGAGCTAAGTGTCTTTTACTAACTTCCTCCAAAATAATTCTCCTTATCTGCAGAAATTTTGACAGGACATGCACTGCCATGAAGGAACTTCAAATCCCAAAAGGGTACTGTGCACCTCTCCCAAAGGCACTAAAAGCAATTAGTACTAAAAGCAGAAATTTCAAACTCTGCTTATCAATGCACAGTTGTAACTAATTTAATTTGCACCAAACAACGTTAAAATAGAAATGGTCCAAATGAGCTCAAACTTACCAAGTAAACAAAGCTATGCTACCTGTGCAAATTGTTTTATTTTATGCATTTTTGCACATCTGCAGTAATGTATGACAAAGCTTCCACATTGCCTTCTAAATCACTCATAACTATCCTGATTTGAGCTAAGCTGGAAGTATATCCCCAGAAGCATATCCTAGAGCCCACCAAAACAATTTCTGAAAAGTGATTTCTCATACCTAATTTTCTTTCCTCTTTTTTTCCCCTATGGTGGCTCTGCTACTTGAGCAGGTTTATACCTATTAAATACATCAAACTGAAGTACATATTCACATCATCCATTTTTAAGTCAGAATATGGGGCATTCCAAATTATCATGCATAAAAATGTCACACAAACTTTATTACCCTTAAGCAGGCTGAAGGACACACAAAAACAATGTAAATTTCCTTAAAGCAGAAACCTAACTGTATTTTAGACCTCCCATGATCCCCCTGTCCTAGCAGTATCAGCATAAGGCAGAGATTTCTCATTTTACCTGCAAAGTTATATATGGCAAAAGCATGAATAAAACAGAAAATACAAGTTCTTGTTCCTTTATAGCTTCAGTAACTACAGATCCATGACACTTGGCAGCATGTGCAACTGCACTGACCAACCTGACCTGTCACTGAAGGAGCAACACACATGCTCCCCATCACAAACTTTTTTGCAAGATTTTCTCCAAGAGCAAGGTCAAACACATTCAGAGCCTCCTAAATACCATACTTAGTATTTAACTAGTGAATACGTATTTAACATTTTTGTGTAAGCAGTAACTGGAACCTTACATATAACTTACAAGTCTTTACAGACCTCCTCCAAATCCTAGAAACCTTGAATTGCAAGCTTTTAAAGCCTACATTGACCTAGAAATGCATTTATTCAATTCTGTGAGAGCAGGAGAACCTTTAAGAATAGCACGCACTGTACTTCTACTGCCCAAGGTCCCAGGAAAGGGAAAACCAGCTCTCCTGTGGTGTGACAAGAGACTGGGTAAAAAAAGTGCTAAATCCCAAACACTTCTACAAACAGATCTGGAAAAAGGGACTTATAGAGAGACCATGGATAAGTTAGGCACTGATCATTTGCAATGAGTAGTACAACACAGCCTCCCACTCACAGCCCCAGCTGAGAAAAATAAAAAGTCAAATGGCAGTAAGGTAACTGTGAGCATGGGAGTCAGTATGTACTGTACAGTAAAATAACATCCACCACAGATAGCCTGTGTCTGCAGGTCCTTGCATCCCCTTTGGTCACATCTATCTGACCAATCAGCCTCTTCCCTCCTCCTCCACCGACCAGCTGCACTAGCAAACACAAAGGATCTCAGGAGCAGACAGAAAAATTTCCTCTACAAAGCTGATTTGAAAACCACAAATTAAAATAAATAAACGTACCACAGACTCTGAAGCCTTTACCCTCATCCATATGGATTCCCTCCACACTTACTGCTCAAGCATGACATGCAGGCACAATGTCACTCTTTAAGCCTTGCAAAAAAAATGTACAAAAATAATGGCATACAAACGTTTATTCCTGTGGAGGATGCAGGTCAGGGGGAGGAATCATAATATAGTTTTGACATAAATTACACGGCATCTGTAATTTACTGTGAAGTCATGTATAAGGTAGAGGGCATAGAAAATTAAAAGGCAAATCAAACAAATCCCTTTACAAAAAATCCTTTTTAAAAAAACATCAGTAAAGTGTTTTGCTCCATGTTGCCCTAAGACAAAGTACATGCATTTTTTGGGTTTGTTTTAAAAAGCTGCTAGTAAAAGAGAATCTTACTAAAATTCAGGTAGGATCCTTGTAAAGTGTTAAAGTTGACAACCTGGCAGAAACACCAAGAGATGTCATGGTTCCACATTCACTGAATTTTGTTTGTTAAACTTAATGTAGTGGTCTAAATATTTTTCCACTATGGAACAGTATTAGAAGAATGGCAAAACAGGCTTAACTTTTTAAAAGCACTCCCCTCCTCCCAGCAACAGTTTACTTTTCCACAAAACAATATAAAGAGACAGAAAATCAGAACTCTAGGTCTGTACCAGTTATAAAATAGTCTTTCATTCAGTCTTTGAGAGAGACAAGTCCCTCCTGATTTTGTTCTGGTAACTTTCTGCAAGAGACACAGTCTGTTTGTGGCTTTCAGCTCTCACAGAAGCAGCCCACCGAGAATCTGCATCTGTGAGCCTCCCAAAACACGTAGCCTTTCCCATGACTACATATGGGCCGTGGACTTACACATGCGGTTTCACCTTTTAAAGATGCACAGCTCCACAACAAAGGATTTCTCATTCTTCACTGGTGATGAGGCTTCAAACATCTCATAGGATCACTAGATTACAGTTTCTAATTCAATATCCACTCAGTAAAATCAAAGACACCTTTGTTTGAATCTACAAAATCATCTCATAGTCCATGATTTAAAGAAAATATTACAGACCATTACCATAAATCAAAGGAGATTTACAGCCTAGAACTAAGGCAACTTGTCATCTCTTCCATTTAAGAAGTCACTTTTCCTTTACTGACTTTGATATCTTCACATTGTCCCTTTGCATATATCCAATTTGACCTTTCCTCTAGCTTTGAGAAGGGTTAGAGTTTAAAAAGTCTCAGTCTGTGTGAGGAAAGAGTTAACATTCCCTGCCTGGGCCTGCGGATGGCCATGTGATCTCTGCTAGGGCGGCAGCTCTGAAAGCCTCAAATCCATGCCGGTGTAGAAAAGCTCAGAAGCGGCAGCCAGGATCTTCTCTCCCCCTCCACCCCTCGGTCTTATGGGGTGGGTTTGGCCCAGCCTGGGCTCGGTGCTGCTCTCTGGGAGCCCAGGGGACATCTCCCTCAGCCAGGCCGGCAGTGTGGTGCAGGCCGTAGGATCGGCGGGATGTTCACACTCTTGGCGTCCCTGCCTGTGCCAGCAGCCACCAGGCTCGGGGGCCCGGCTGGGCTCAGCCAGGGCCAGCCCCGGCCCGGCTGCCCTGTCCCAGCCCCGCTGCTGCCCAAACGGGGTTACCTCATGGCAAGCCCGCAGCAAAAGAGAGCGGTCTCCCAAAATTCACCTGTATTTAAGCCATGTGTCCCAGAGGTGTACACTTGTACCTGATTAGCTATTCTGGCTGTCAGTTTTAAAGAAGATCACTAATTGGTTTTTACCATTCATGCCAAACCAATACAATCCTGTAATACAGTATCAGTATGAGAAGAAACAAAAATGTCTCTGCTAAAATTAGAACCAGTATATTTAAGCTGCTTCCTATTCATGTTACAGCAAATATCAAGTTATTATAGCAGCTTACTTTTGTTGCTATTTCCCAGTTGGTGTTTTTGAAACCTTTTCTTTACAAAAATTAGGATTTACTCTTGCTTCCAAAACTTGTATATCATCTGTCATTCATCCTCTATTGCCCAATCCAGGTATTTGTCCTCTTACAAACTGCTTTAATAGATCAAAATGCAGTAAACATTTTTGGATAAGCATTTACAGTCCTTCAAAATCTTTAGCAGATAATGTAAATTTTGTAAAAAAAAAAAAAAACCACAAACAAACAAACAAAATACTTAAAATTTAGCTTAAATTTTAATTGGTTCGGTATTTAGAATGAATCCATACCAAAAGGTAAGATAAGGAGAGTTGTTTACAGTTAAAGGTGTAGAAGGATGTGATTCTTTTAATCATAGCACATGTGACTGTAGAGAGGGGTACCATCTGAAAATACCAACTGGAAGATAATCCAAACACAAATTAAACAAACAAACAAACCAACCAACAACAAAACTACTACCAAAAGCTCCAAGCTGCCTCCTACAGTCATTACTTGAATGATCATGACCATTTTGTAAGAAGATCGACAGGAAGACACTGTTGCAGAAACAAAGATACATGTACACAATAGAGCCTGTGCTTTTCTGCCAGTGTAAATGAGGGAAGTAGTGCAGTGTCAGTACACAAGGTAACAGCTTCTGTTTACAGTGGCCTACATTGCTCCAAAATAAACTATCTACGCCTCTGGAAACAATAATGCTGCGTTATGTTTCTTATTCCACTTTAGCGGCAGCCAAAAGCAATTCTCCTGGCCACAGAAATTGTATCATCCACCCACAACTGGCACCATACTGCAAACCTCTCTCCTTCCTTTGTGTCTCAACATTTTAGACCTTTGACTCTCTCAGACAGACAAATGCAAAACTTACTGCTTAACATGAATCAGACGCTTTTGTACATTTTTGTTTGCTCTCTTAAGCTCACATACCTGAAGATTTCTATCAAGTGATAGAAATCTGAAAAGAAAAAAAAACATATAACATGACACTTTTTAACTATGGAGGATTTAATTCAATGATGTTTAGAAGTATTTTAAAGTACTTTCTGACTGTATTAGAGCATCCTAATAGCTAAATATTTTGCCAATAGGTGGCACCAGCACTAGTTAAAAAGTGTCCTTACTGAGCAAGCCTTCCTCTCCCACCTTACTGGGCATCAACATTAAATACATACTTTGGTATCACCAAATAAAATAGTAAAAAGGTCAGGTAACTGTAGCCCGTATAAGAAGTCATCAGTCTGAAATCAGTCTTCCGGCTACTCATCTTTTAATAATAGACACCTAATCTTTTTAGAAAAAAGAAATATTTTTGGTCAGTTTTACAGACTTAATTATGCCACCTTAACCAATAGTAAAGGTCCACAGTCCTGCTCAGGAATACTTATTGCTAGTCATCTGGTTGTACAACACTTCTTTTGCTAAGAAAAGTATAAATAGTAGCTAAGCATTCACTACTGTAGAGTTTTGGCCGCCTCTGCTACACTAACTGCTCCTCAGGTTTTTTGTTAGACCTTCTTCTATTGAAAACACTGCCTCAGGAAGCTCCAATATTTCAAATTGATGGAGGCTGAGACCGCTGTCATGTGCAATCCCAGGTGAGTACTGCATCCAGTTTTGGGGACCCCTGTCGCTGTAGGACATGGAAAGAGATGAGACTCTCAATATTTTTCAGAAGGCAATGAGCATAGAGAAGGTTTTATTGTCTAATTCTTAGTACCTTTTATAAGGTGTTCCAATACAGACTTAACATTGGTGAATAGAAATGACACCTCTCTAATCCCATTGGTTCAACTAGAGAAACAGAACTAGAAAGACAAAACACCACCTGGAGAAAATTGTTTTGAGAACGGATGAGTTGTTTACCAAGATTGTTTTGAGAAGAAGCTTTCACGATATATTTTTCCCTTGGGAAAAGTTAGCAGCTGCTAGCAAGCTAAAATCTCTCAGACTCAGAAATATCAGGCCCACAGATCTCAGCACAGGAAAGACATGGTCCTGTTGGAGCAGGTCTGAAGGAGGGCCATTAGGATAATCAGAGGGATGGAACACCTCTCCCAAGAAGAAAGGTTGCAAGAGCTGGGATTCTTCACCCTGGAGACGAGAAGGTTTTGGGGACACCCAACTGCGCTCCTTCAGTACTTAAAAGAGGTCTGTTAGAAAGATTGGTTCAGAGTTTTTAGCAGAACCTGTTGCAATAGGAAAAAGGGGCAATGGTTTTGAACTAAAAGAGGGATAAATTGGATTATATAAAAGGAGTACCTTTTACAGTGAGGGTGATGAAACATTGGAACAGGCTACCCAGAGAGGTGGTACATGCCCCATCCCTGGAAACATTCAAGGTCGGGTGGATAGGACTCTGAGCAGTCTAGTTGAAGACGTATCTGCTCATTGCACAGGGGTTGGAGTAAATGAGTTTTAAAGGCCCCTTCCAGCCCAAACCACTCTATGATTCTATATCCACATACATACTATCTACACTTGCTCTACTCTTACACTCTGAGAGTGGACCTCAGGCTCAACAGAATGCTGGCCAACAGAGTTCAGCTGCTCTAATGGAACACCCAGGCACTAAAAAATCAGCTACATTTTCAGTACCCAGCTTGGCCACAGGAGAAAGAAAATACCTATCAGTATGACTATCTCTCACCAGGTAGGGGTCAAAGCTAAGAGATGCCCTTGACACAAAAGGCAAGAGCTCATTTAGCAGCAAAGAAGGGACTCTCATATACAGCCAATTGCCATGCTCACACATCACTGCAGGTATGCACCACGTGCTGGGGGAAAAGATTAGAAAGAGTAAGAGTGAGATTGTGCAGACATACTTTCATCGTGCATAAATCTTACATTAAGTTATAGGCCATTAAATCCAGGGATAGCATTACACTGTAGCATCCAGAAAAGGAAACATCAAAACNTGTTAGAAAGATTGGTTCAGAGTTTTTAGCAGAACCTGTTGCAATAGGAAAAAGGGGCAATGGTTTTGAACTAAAAGAGGGATAAATTGGATTATATAAAAGGAGTACCTTTTACAGTGAGGGTGATGAAACATTGGAACAGGCTACCCAGAGAGGTGGTACATGCCCCATCCCTGGAAACATTCAAGGTCGGGTGGATAGGACTCTGAGCAGTCTAGTTGAAGACGTATCTGCTCATTGCACAGGGGTTGGAGTAAATGAGTTTTAAAGGCCCCTTCCAGCCCAAACCACTCTATGATTCTATATCCACATACATACTATCTACACTTGCTCTACTCTTACACTCTGAGAGTGGACCTCAGGCTCAACAGAATGCTGGCCAACAGAGTTCAGCTGCTCTAATGGAACACCCAGGCACTAAAAAATCAGCTACATTTTCAGTACCCAGCTTGGCCACAGGAGAAAGAAAATACCTATCAGTATGACTATCTCTCACCAGGTAGGGGTCAAAGCTAAGAGATGCCCTTGACACAAAAGGCAAGAGCTCATTTAGCAGCAAAGAAGGGACTCTCATATACAGCCAATTGCCATGCTCACACATCACTGCAGGTATGCACCACGTGCTGGGGGAAAAGATTAGAAAGAGTAAGAGTGAGATTGTGCAGACATACTTTCATCGTGCATAAATCTTACATTAAGTTATAGGCCATTAAATCCAGGGATAGCATTACACTGTAGCATCCAGAAAAGGAAACATCAAAACACCATGCTAAGTAACGTGGAATCTGTTCTACAAGATTTCAACAGTCTTTATGCTAGCAGTGAGTTGTGGTGGGGTTTTTTTGTTGGCTTTTGTTTGTTTTAAGAAGCATACCATGGTTTTTCCTCTAACCTTTTATTTTTAAAATTCAGGAACATATTAGATTCATTACCACATTAGGTAAAATGCCTCCACCTCCTTTAGGAAAAATGAGGCACAAAACAGTCTTCATAACTAGGTTTTACCCCTCTACAGTTTCGATAGCCCTCTTAAAAGTTTATTGTACATATATAGAGCCTGGAAAATTTTGGTAGATGAAACCCTGAGTGGAATAACTGAAATGAAAAATCTGCCCTAAATTTGTTTGAACTATAAAAAGATTGTATTTGCATGCCTCTGTTGCACATACTCTTTCACATGTGTCAAGCAAAAAAACATCACCTTCTGCAGACAATGTGTATAACCATTGGCTATTTATTAAACAAAAGGGTTAGCCCCAATAGTCCCAATAGCTAACAGAGTCAGCAGTGGTAATCAACCCTTAAATGATATACAAGGGTACCATAGGAATAAACCAAAAATAGAAGTCCATATAATAATAAAAAACTTCAATGCACCAGCTAGTGAAATTTCTGTTAGGCTTTGTTTTGGTACAGGTATAAATCAAGAGCCCATGAAAATGCAGAATCAACTTTACTACATACCTTCAGCTCTATAATATTTTTGTATCTGTTCTGCAGTACCAGACAATTGTAGCTTAAAAAAAATCTGTTCAGGATTTAGAACAGTAGATATTTAAACAGATAAAGTCAAGTGAGACAGAGGAGAAATAGTTAATAAATAATTAATTGTAGGAACCTCCACCATATAAAAATATTCCCCAAAACAATTATTGTCTCAAAAAGACCAGTGGTAGCACAAATGGACATACAGGCTTAGCAAGATTTGATTTTTCATAATGTTCTCATTTTACTTTATGAAACAGACTTTCCATTCAGTTACCTCCCATCTGAAAAATATTAATATCTGTTTCTATAATGTCCACTTGAATAAAAAACAATGCCTACTTTTCCTTTTATCTTGGTTGGATACAAGCAAGATATCCTACTGGAATGCATATTTAGCTCTATTTAAGAGTGTAAACAAAAAGCATTATTGGAGTTGACAGCATTATACCTTGCAAAACTTGAGCATGGACCTCAAGCTCTTCAGATTGCCCAAAATTTCCCCATCCCACAGCATGTTCATGTTCTGTTTCTGTATTTTTTATTACACTTGAATTACTTTTTAAAGTTTTCATTTCTGAAACAAGGAACTAGAAAAGGAATTTTTAGCAAGAGAGAGATAGAGATTACATGAGAACATAAAATCTTTTAGATTTATTTATAAAGAAATTAATTTTACTATCTGTTGCCTTTTTATTATGCATTGATACAACTAAAGTATACCTGCCTAAGCAATGATTTGGTCTGTAATTTTGCCATTAAGATCATCTCCTGAAGATATACCTCAGTTTTTACATATTTTGAGAATCATAAAAAGTGGTATACGTAAAAAATGTAAGTACAACTGTAATATGCACTGCTTTTAAAAAGGTACCCATTGCCAAATCATTGCAGAAAGATTTAAGAGCACTCATTACTGCAACTCAAAAACATAATAAATTGGAGAGTCAAAATAAAGTCTGACAAATTACGCTGTATCCTTCCTTCTTCTGTGTTTTGAAAAGAGAAGAGACTGAGATTTTGAAGAACAGATTGTATGAAAAAGAAAGTCAAAATATGATTCTCAGCATATGAATTTGTAATGTCAGAAATCCCAGCTGCAGCAAGTTCTGAAAAAGAATGTATCATAGACATGACCTTCCTTATGATCCATCAGCTTAGATGAAGATAGGGTGACGGCATAATCATACCCTGAGCTTCTGGAAGATTCAGACAAATGAAATAGAGCCAAAATACTAAAGGCATAGCATTCCTAAAATCTGTCTAAAAAACCCACACACACTGATTGCATATGTATGGCCAGAGTTCAAACAGCTTTTCAAAATGAAAACAACAGATGTGACTTAAAAATGGAATCTTACCTTTCTGTCTCTTCACTTGGGGAATATTGCTGATTGTGGTTGCCTGAACTATTTCCACTACAATTTGATACCTAATTTTTTAAAAAGTAGGGAATAAGGGTGAAGAAAGGGAGGAGAAGAAAAAGAAACATAGTATTAATTTTTTACAATGTGTTCTTCATACAGTGAACTTAAGAATTAATAAAAATCAAAATAGTTCTACTTCTTCCTCACCTGGAAACAGATTAATCTCACAGTATACCTGCAACCTAAGGAGCATGGAAAACAGACTAGCATGAAACAAAAATGAAACATTCAACTAATAATAACACTGCCCTTTCCTCTCAATTGATGGCATTGCACAGACAGGTTATATTCAGTAAACACAATATAAAATCACACTCTAAACATTAAATACAAGTTTTCTGTTGGAGATCAGGACAGTAGTTCAGTTTAAAAGAAAAGAGCTATCTATAAGGTTCTTCCAGCTAATCCATTCAACACATGTACGTAGCATATATAAATTTGCAGAAGAAACAAATTACACTAAAATATGTAAAACGTCAAAGTACTACACTCCAGGAATAATTAAAACGTGTTTATCACCTAAAACTATACTATACAATAGCAGACAGTTAATGCAGCTAGCAAACTGAATTTTAGGTAAAACTGACTTTGTAACTAGCAAATACTATGCACTCAGCAAAGAAAATTACTGTCAGTTAAGTCTTCCATAAATGTCAAAGTTCTGGTCATAACACTCAAATTCCTTTCAATGCACTTACTTCGGTAGCTATTAATTAAGAAAGCAAGTATTCCAGTGAATTCTATCTATCAAGTTAACTCTTAGATGAAAGCTGAAGCCTCCTGGAGAGGCTGCTATATTGCTATTTATTCTCCATTTAAGAAAGAACATGTGATCCTTAAAACATATTTTCCTTCTTTCATGTAAAGTTTTTCACCAACACCACTCAATTCCCCCCATTTCTCTTGCATCCTGTAACTCTTTTAGGATTTTGATTGTCTCTGGTTCTTTGTATACATAGTTTTATATACACAGTATACACTCACAACTACATTTCTAGATTCTTTTTTCTGCAGCAAATTCTTCAATTATCAAATTGAAACCTGAAAACCTGTTTGAAAACCTGTAATTTTTGTAACACTACTTCCTTTCCATTACTGTATTTTAATTGTTTCTACCCACCACCACAGTTCTTGCCCAGTCCGTCAAAGGACGAACAGCCCCATAATAAGGGTGGTGGTGTGGTGTGCAGAAGTCCCATAGTTAATTCCCCACTCAGACAAAGACTTCCCAAATTATTCAGGGCAGCTCACTTAGACTTCTGATGTATTGATTATGTGATCTGTAAATGCACTGCAATGACACTCATTCACCTCACTCGGGTGTTGTAGGCTGTGTAATCATGAATTTATCAAACAAGGTAAAGATAACCAACTGCACATGGAAGGTAGTTCCCACTTATCTTTAACTTTTTTCCTTCCAGATTTACTCCCATTTGTTCACATTCACGGTTTCACATGTTTTAATTACCAATACTCAACACACTTAAAATCTCCTTTTCCCTATTCTTTGTATTACATTAAGTATGGGAGATGCTTGGACTTACATGCTCAAAGATACTGTTAAGTCTGTTCCTCCCAAGCACTGGGCTCTCACTGCAACTACTCAATGGGAGTGCTGTACAACACTGCACCATAGAAACCCCTTCGCTACACTGCCAGACCATGACCCTTTTCTCCCTGTAACTCTGTTCCAAATATTCTAGCTGCTAGATATTCTGTGCTGTTGATGAGTAAACATCTAAGGACACTTTAAATGTGATGTATTAATTTAACTTGGAAGAAGTGATGGCACTTGATAAACTGGACCCCTCATAGCCTCACATCCACATTACTTCCTTCTTCCCGATTCTCTGTTATATTCATGCACTTCTCTCATTTCTTAGGTAAAAAATGATATAAAGCCAGTAGTAATAGTCTTTTGTACCATGAATTGCATTGTGACTTTTTGCTGCTATAATAATAAATATCAGAATAAATACAATGCTGACCCTGAGAGCAGAATAAAAAACTATCCACCGGTGTGTTTCCTTATCACTATTTGTTCTCAACTATGTTTTTAACTCAGCATGTCTTTTATCTTTAGTCTTCTTCTGACAGAGAAAGTAAATGTTTCACAACTGATGTGAAAGAATTCATCTTTTCTTCCTTATTTGTAGCAGAATTCCAGTTAATCCATGCTAACTTCTGTCTGAGGGGAAATGAAGGTGAAAATTTCACTGTTTAACTTTTTCTTCTTGAAAGACAAAGGGACAACACTCTTTGTGAAAACGTGGTAATACAGGAATAAAAGTATGAGTCCCTTCATGACAAGCATCAAAGAAATGAAACATTAGAAAGAGTGAGTTTGAAGGACATTATTGTACAACCATACAATGGTCCCTTCTGTGAAAGCTTTGCTGATTTTTCTCACCCCATTCCCCCCAACAAATCCAGCTCTTCAGATGGTAAATGTATGAGAGGATTATAAAATTTAAAACCCCACAACAGCTCCCCAGAAATCAGCAAATTCCTTTTTATTAAAATATCAAGTCCCACAAATTCCCTACAAAAATTAAAGGGATATTTCCACAAAAACAATAGTTATGTTCCAAGAGATTGAGTAATTAAATGTTAGATGTTTACATACATACAAACTATGAACCCTAAAGTTCT
This sequence comes from Donacobius atricapilla, assembly GCA_013397315.1. NCBI lineage: Eukaryota > Metazoa > Chordata > Aves > Passeriformes > Mimidae > Donacobius > Donacobius atricapilla. Next base: position 329,831 of record WBMY01000392.1, read on the forward strand.
CCAAAATTAGTATTTAGTTACTGTATCTTTCAAATGCATTCCAAGAATAAAATCCATAAAAGCAATGCAGAAAAATCAATGCAATATTTCTTCTTAAGTTAGTGCTTCAAAACTAGGAGAGAAACAAGACTTAGAAAATCCTAGCTCTCTCTCAGGGAGAGCTATTTGCGTAGCAGAGAGCTTTACACTTGTTTACAAGGAGACCCACATAGTCATCTTTTATGACTTCCTGGATGAGAGCAACACACCCCTTTCACCCACAGGTTTCCACTGAACCAGCCTGAGGTTTTCCCTGCCTTCCCCACCACGAATACCCAGCTATAATCACAAGAAAGTCTAGCAAAACTCTGTTAATGAAATCGGTCTGGAAGGATGCCTTATCAGCCCTCCCTCCTGTACTGTCACGTGCATATATCAAGGAGCACCCAGGAGTCCGTGCCTCCTTGACTGTGGTCAGTCAAGAGTGTGAGGAAATGTTTATCAGTGTCTCAAGGCCTCTTGAACTTCGCCAGGTATTTTATCTTTATTTTATTAAGTAGATACTAATCAATCTGCAAAGATAAGAATGACAGAAATGTTTAATACAAAATGAGTTCCCAGCAACTGCAGTGCCTTAGGATAAATCTCCCTCAAAGGTAAGCCTACACCGTAAATTCCTACTGCTTGAATGGGTTCTTTACCAAGATGTTATGTGGCAACATTACAAGTAACAGGAGGAGGCTTAGACTTCATGAATCCCATGTACTGGCTTAGAACAGACACAGAAAAATTATTTCCAAATAAAACCAAGAAAGGAATTCTTGATGAGCATAATTACCCAGCATAGCATCTAACTGGGAAACTCTTTTTAAGTAAAACGTGCCAGTAATTTATTTCTTTTAAGAGAACTGGAAGCATTTTCCCCACTCCCATCACTCCAACAGACTCTTACTGTGCTCCTCAGTGATAAGTGCACAACAGCTTATTTGTTTCTTGCTCTTTAATTCCTTCTTTATACATTTGCCCTGTGGTTCACTGTTGTGAATTACAGCTAAGTACCACCCTTTTTTTTTTTTTTTTNATCCATATAGGGGCCACTGTTTAGTTTTGTTAATGCAAATCTGCAAGCTCTCCCTGGTTAATCATGAAAGCTTTGCCGAATAGACTACACAAATTTGAGGTGACTACAGGTTGGCCCATCTCTCTCTGGGTGCTCCCACAGTGCTGGAGCACAAAGAGAATGGGAATGCCTTCTCCCACAGGAAATGCTCTTTAACCACTATCCCAGAGACTGGCCCTGTACAAACACAGGAAGAACACTGCCTCCAAAATCAAATACTATTTCTCTTCAAAAAGAAGATAAACTTTCTCAGACATTTTCCATTAAAATACTGATCAGCTCAGACTGATCAACATTTTGTAGCCATCAAGATGATGGCAGTTGGACTTCACGGACTAGAAAGGAAAAACCTAGGTACAGCCAAAACCACATTATTTCATAAAGCAGATCTGCTCTCTGCTATTAAAGAATGCAATCTAAAGCGACCTATCAGCTAAAAAAAGAACACACTGAGCATTAATGTGCTTGAACAACAACATAAGAGTTGGGTTTCTTTTGAAACAAACAGATCCATTAGTGTGATTATGCTAATAAATATGTCAATTGGGTTTTAGGCAGAGTCTAATAGAGACTAATTTCTGCTCTCAGGAAAGGCATACTGTCCCAGAGTAAAGAGCAAATTTTACAGCAGATGAACAATAAGTAGCCAAGCAACAGAATCATTTCACCATCACCTAAATGTATTTTCTTATACCAGAAATGCAAGTGGTTTCAGAATCAAAGGGAAGAACAAGAGAAAGAATGATGTTATTTATGCAGCCCGCATACTCCATCCCAGTAAGCCATCTCTTGGCCTGATCAGGCCAAACCTAACAGAAGTTCAGGGTCACAAGAGATGACATAGAATGCACCAAATGTAATCAATATAGATGTGTATTTCAGATGTTGCTGCAGCCATCTGAGAAGAGAAAAAGCTGGCCTGCAGCAGCAACACAGGGGAGTTGGGAAGAGGAAAAACTACCAGTTCTGGCTGGTGGTAAGAGCTTAGGACAAACACTCCAGAAACGGCCTCAGGGGTCCTCCAAAGCTTTGCTCTGCTCAACAAAACCAACTCAAGGACATCTAGGGAGGTTCTACAACAGCAGTATCTCTGTTCCCTGCTTCCCAGTCAGTTGTTCCTTATCCATTCACATAAATCAGAGGAGAAACAGCTATAAAGAAAAGACAAGCATAAACAACTGGTTCTTGGGCAAGCAGGCTTGAGATGCAGGCAATATCTCATATTAAAAGGAGGGATATAAGGAAAAAGAGATGAGACAGTGGAATTAGTATGAAAGTGAGCAGGTGTTATTCGCATTAGAAAACGGGAACATCAAACAAACTTATGATATGTAGCAGCTCAGTGATGTTTTTTCTGTTTTTAACAAACTGTAGAGTTCATTAACATTGTTAAGAAGGGTGCAATTGAGAAACACCTCCCTGCAATAGTCCAGGAAAACCTCTCATCCAGTGGTAAAACATGCTGAAACTCAAACCCCTTCTTTTCCACGTCACAGAAATCACAGCAAGCTGTTCTGAACGCTCAGGGTCCCTAAGGTCACTATAGTTCACAGTCACAAGACCACCATGGCCAGTCATAAAGATAATGAGGAGAAAACCATCCACACTAATGGAAATTCAACATATTTCATCTAACTTCACAGAGGCAAGTTGCAAAGAAGAGTTTAGTATGCCTTTCATACATTTCAAGCATTTATCCCTTTCAACAGTACAATCATCTCCAGTATACCACTAAGCAGAATTTTTATGCATTTTCTACCACTGAGCTAAAATGCTGATTACATTAAAGATCTAACAAATTTTGTAGCTTATCATCCTTACTATCTCTGTTTCACCAAACAAAAAGAAATCTGAAATCAAATTTAAATAGAAAAATCCAAATTCATTCAAATCTTAGTAATGGGCTGGAAAAGAAGCATGTTTAGTTTTGAATGAGCTACAGTGAAATGCTAAATACCTCAGTTGTTTCAGGAACTCAACATCAGAGCTGCTGTTAATGAGTTTGATGAACTCCTCATAAGAAGGAGCATATGTGTAGTCTTTCTTCTGATGCTCATTCATCTGTTCTCTGTACTCCAGCTGGCTAAGTAGCATTCGGTTAATGTAATCTGGATCACTGAGCAGTTCCACCACTGGTTTCAGTACTGGAGAGGAAAAATATTAAAAAAAAAAATCCGTCTGTTGAATAATAACTGCTGTCTTGCAAATGAAAACTGCAGATAAAAGGCAAAAATAAATATCCAAGTTTATAAACATCAAAAAAATCCAAAACCAGTTTTCTGGACCACACAGTACATTTGAGATTGCATATACCTTCTTGATAAAACGGGTTATTCTATTACAGAAATTGATGTACACTGACAAAGCTGAGCTCTATTTGGAAAATGCTAAGTGTTTTTGTTCTTTATGCTGTATGCTCTGAAGGCTATGATGTTATAGCCAGTATAAATGAAAGTAAACTGAATTGCATAATATACTTGGGACTTCATAATTTCTGAATTTGACAGTGAAATGAAAAATAAAAAATGCGTACTGAATTTATGAAGTGTAGCTGATAAAAGCAAAATAGAAATCCTTCAATTTAAGAAAACACACTGGATAAATCAAAGTGTAAAATAATGAATTATAATATAATGATTCAGTTATAGGACCCACAGATTTAAGGATGTGTTTATTCATCTGAATGAAATATAAAAGGCCAGAATTATTCATATAATCACTATAAATCATGCCAAGGAAAGCTGCAAAAATATTCCTCTATGAAAAAATAGAGCATGAGAAAGGACAATTTGTGTTTTCTCCTGAAATGTGATAAACAGCCTGGCATCAAATCAAGGCAGTTAAGTATATGATTGATTTTGTGAATAGAGTGTCTTACGGGCTATCAGAGAAATTAAATTTCAGAATGTAAACAGAGAGCATCAAGGCTTATACATTATAAACTTAGTAATTGCTAATATTGTACATGTACAAATGGTTAACCACCTCTTATCTTTGATCTACCTTTTGTTGCAAGTATTTCCGCAAGGACTATGCGCAAGCTGACAGACTGGACATCCTTTGAGGGTAGGAGACAATAGACCAGAACTTGAGAACATTTTTGCAGAAACCTTACTTCTTCATCAGAGCTCCTCAAGCATGAGTGCAGCAAAAAAGGTCTTGGTGGATCTTCCTGCCTAGAGGGAGAAAAATAAAAAAAGGAGAGAACTTACATAGTGCTTGTAACAGAAGTCATCTATGATCATCAGTAGCTAATTGATAAAATGCTGCAGCATGAGCACTGGGTAGGTGCTGTGCTGAACACACACAGCAACATGCTGCTGGGTGAGTAAGCCCATGATGCACATTGTCTTGCTTGCAGACTCCTCACAAACAAGTTTTTGGATGACAGCTCTGAAAGAAACAGGGAGCAAATCTCCTTCACCTTGATTCTGTGCCCAATACTGTCTAGTTGCACCTTGCAGGTGCCAATGGTTTTCTGGACTTTTCAGAACATGTTTGACTGAACTCCTTAGTGCAGGTCACAGCTGTATCTTTTCTTTATACATAAACAGCTGTAGAAGCAGAGACAAGGTACCCTAGCACTTCTTTTATGGCCACATGCCTGATGTGCTCCACCCCATTTCAACGACAAGGTGACCAAGCCAGTGGCTCCAGACAGATAGACACAGTGTCACCTGAGAGGTGCCACAGTAATTTACAAAGGCAACCAAGACTAGGCACCAGTAGAAGGCTCTAAGAAGGCTCAAAGGCTTGTATTTGTCATGTCTCATACCAGTACCTCCTCCTATTTTCCATAGCATCTGCTTTCTTCCCAGAGCTGGAGGCTGCCATCCTGGTTAGGTTGGGTTGCTGTCCTAGTCAGCTGTTACTCACAGAGCTACTCTAAGCCCATTGCCTCTGTCAGTGGAAAAAGTGACCAAGAACTGTATACAGTCAAACCTAATGTTTTCGGTTAGAGATCACTGTATGGCCAATAGTGACAAGCAGTATTGTATAATAACTAATTCTTCCCAGTCAGTTCAGGAGGATGACAGTATGTTGGAATAGTAACAATAACTGATTTTGTTCTAGTAATACAATAATTTGTCTTAAGGAGACTAAAATTAGTTTTAGAATTAATTTTCAGAAAAACAAATGTAAAGATGATATTTGGGGTTGATTTGACTAACGCCTTTAACCGAATCATAAATCAAATGTTTTGTTTGCAGACACAGATCATGAAAGATGTTTCAATTGTTATAGGTAAGATAAATTTCAAAGCAAGTCCCTTGGAACATCTTGGATATAAATACTCTTTTCTGAGGAGTAGTGGTTTATGAAGATGATGTGCAATCTTCATTATCAACCAGTCCAGGTGGTGCAGCTGACTGAGCTCAGAAAGCTGTTTAGCTTGTTCTCGTAGGATCTTTTCTCAGTGGCAGCTGAATACATAGCTATTTTCCTCAGTGCATTTCTACTCCTTTTGCATACTCCAAACATATCCTGAAGCCTCCTCTACACCACATCAAACATTCCCTGTCATGTTCTCCCTTAAAGGCATTCGTTATTTATCCAAACTCAGACATGTCCTAGACAGATTACTGACAAAGTCTGGGTCATGTACCTACAGCCACCTCTTATTGTGGAAGTCTTCCAGACAGGTTGGTGCATCCAAAGTCAGCCACTTAGAAACACAGCCAGAATCATATGCAAAATGCTGGCAAACAGGATAACTCACAGTGAATATAGAATAATTAAGGTTGAAAAAGCCCTTTCAGATCATCAAGTCCACCACTAAACCATGTCTTTAAATGTCACATCTACATGTATTTTAACGCTTCCCAGGACAGTAATTTCACCACTCCCCTGGACAGCCTGTTCCAATGCTTGACCATCCTTTCAGTGAAGAAATTTTTCCTAATATTGTAAACCTCCCTTGGCACAGCTTGAGGGCATTTCCTCTTATCCTATTGCTTGTTACCTGGGAAAGGACACAAACCCCCACCTGGCTAAAAACCCACTTTCAGTCAGTTGTAGAGAGCAATAAGGTTTCCCCTGAGCCTCCTCTTCTCCGGACTAAACACCGCAGCTCCCTCAGCCACTCCTCATAAGGCTTGTCCTCCACACCCTTCCCCAGCTTTGTTGCCCTCCTCTGGACATGCTCCAGCACTCCCATGCCTTTCTTGCAGTGAAGAGCCCAGAACTAAACCCAGGATTCACGATACAACCTCACCAGTGCCAAGTAAAGGAATTATCAGTAGAAATGATTCCTGGGTATTAACAACCATGATACAGAGTTAGAACTAAAAGCAAATGGTGACTGCTTTTTGGCCTGTAAACAAACCCCATTTTTTTGGACACCTTATCTCTGGGACATCTTGCATAGTAATGAGATCAAGATATCCTTTCATAGCATGTGCGAAGCAAAAAAACAGAGCCATAATACACAGAAAATTTCACTGAATTGAGATTAGCCTCCTTTGTCTTCAATATCTATCTACAAGTCTCCTGAGGAATGCCAGTCTGTTTGGGACTGTAAACACACTGGAGCATTAACTGTACCTGTAGTATCACCCATGCAAGAGAAGTCTGTCTCCCTATCGTAAAAATTTATTCCCAGTCAAGAGCCAACACATACAGCTTTGCTGAGCTGGACCTATGCCAGGACTTTTCTGACGCACATTTAGGAGAACACAAAGGGAAAATGGGACAGAATAAACAAGCACATAGGCAAATATTTGGTTCTTACCCTTCTAATTTGTCTAATGTGTTCCTGCCTACAGGAATGCAAGGGGAGAGCAGAGTTGCCTACTCTCCAGTTTACAGGTTGTTCAAGAAAGTCTTCATTTTTTCCTGCAGTTATCTCCATTACCTAAGAAGACATGACTCCCTAGAACAGGTTTCCCTAGCCAAACTGTATCTGCATGTGATATAAAAAGCAAAAGGGAAGATATTTGTGAAAATAATAGAGAAACAAAGTCTTCAGAAAATTCAACTCTAAACAAGCCTTGCCTGTCAGTGCCAAACAGTTCTGTCAACAAATCCAGCAGTATTCATCACAGTTGGGCAAGAGAAATAAAAGGAAGACTGAAGCAGGAGCGGAAGCTTGGGGGGAAGCTTAAGAGCTATAGAATAAATCAATATGACAGAGATAAAACAGACAAGACAAAACATACTGGTTTATATCCTCCTTTGCATGTATACATGAAGCACAACAGTTCTATTTGTCTCAATATTACCATAGACGAACTTGTAGAGAAATACTGTGTGTCAACAAAACATCTGGCCAGCAAACAGCAGCCCTTTTAACCCTGGCTTCCCCTTCACTGATACACATTAAAAAAGAGAGCAGTGAGTAACCACAGAAATATTAACACCACTGCTCAGCTACCAAACCATCTCTGTTTACTACCTTGGAGCAAGAGCTAAGATGTCCTGATCAGGTATATTCTTAAGGCTTGATATAAAACCTGTATCTTCAGTTCTGTGAGATGTGGCACTGTTCATTTGGTGGAGACCAACAGGAAAAACAGAAACTTAAGTGTAATTCACATACATGTACACAAAGCAGAGCACTTCTACATCTCTCCAGTGTCAATAAAGATATTAAGCACTATTCCACAACCCAAATAGGAATAGGTATTATTTCTTCTCCTATCTAATGCTGAAAAAAAAATGTACTATTAGCACTGTGTGGTTGGATTTTCCAAACAAACAGTCCCTTAGTAATCACAGAAAACTGAACTAAAACTGTGTGCAGATATTTATAGACAGAGCTTTAAAAGCCCAGTCAATTAGCCATAAATTCTGAGCACAACTGTGTGCAGTGAACTAATAAAAATGTGGCATTCTAGCAAACAGTTCCAAAACAGGCATGATACAAGCTCTCTAAACCAGGCTCAATTAATCTCCTTCAGACAATATTCGAGTAATGGCAAGTGGCAACTTAATTCATTTGTGTCTTCTTGAACAATTAAGACTGAAGTTATAGTGACAATAGTCATCTGTCAAGATGCAGGTGACTTCAGTGATTTAAAACAGTAGACAGAATACATGCTCTTTACAGTATTCTTACAGAATCATATCCATCTTCTCTCCACCTTGAGCTACAAAGCCAGCCTTAACCTTGTCCAAATTCCTCTTCAGTAATTTTATGAACAGCCTTCTCTGAATTTTTAACATTATCAAATACTTTTATATAGTGTCCGAAAGCAAATGTATTTCCTTCAGTTGCCCCTCAAAGCACTGGAAGACTAAGCAGCAGAGTACAAATACAGATCCACAGATAGGACCTGCCAAAATGAATTCCCTTGTACCAGGTCTGTTCCAAGCTGCACTTTTCTTTGGGAACAAACTGACACCTACTGTAACTGTCCTCTGCTTGGAAGCCACTTTGTGCATTTACTGCCTGTGTATCCCACTGAGTGTCACCAGTGTGAGACTTTACCCCTTACTGCTGCAAGCCTGCAGCTCATCCAGTGCTTTATAAAGGAAAGCAGAAGACCAGATTTGCTGCAGTATTCCAGAAGAGAAGCAGTTAAAACATTACCAGGGTTATAGAAGTATCATAATTTCCTTCCCATACTATAAGTAAGCAACTCTGAGCCAATATCAACACCTTTTTAACAATAATACCTCATTTCTCAGGAACGCAGGACCTATGGCCATTTCATAAGACTGGACACCCGGGCTTCCAGGTTTCCCAATACAGCAACCTCATGGAAATATTTTTTTTCCTGAGAATCTACTCTAGATATCCTTTTTTTTTTGACAAGGATCATCTGGTAACTGTCTGTATTACAAAGACATAGGAGTATTAAGACTTGGTATTTGTGGTTGGATGTATGCACCTGACTCAAAGCATCTTTGACAAACATAAGTCAGTTTGCTTTGAAATTAGGCAGTACGCAAATTTATACCCCTAAAAAACACCTAACCAGAAAACCCCTAGCCCCCCAAAAAACAGCCAACCAAAAAAACCACAAAACCCTGAACAAAAAAACCCCCATGAGGTCTGTAAAAAATCAACAATTCCTCTACAGGAAATTACTTAAAAGATAGATAGATAGATAGATAAAATATTTCCTTCAGCCCTGATATTTATTTAGTCTTTCAAGAGATAGCTTTGCAGGGCTCTATTTAAGTCTCAATCAGTACAATTGTGAGATGAAGTGCACATGCAGCTCTAAATAAGTGGCATCAGTATATTCAACATTCACCATGCATTTTCATTAAAACGACGCTGAGAACTACCAGAACCACAAGCAGGCTGCATCTCTTCACCTATATCACCCTCAGAGCTGTAAGCTTCTTGACAATGCAGCAAAGCAAAAACTGCTTGATCTATTTGAGTTTTCTAAGACATAAAAGAAACAAAAATTTAGATCTTTACAAGCCAGTATAACAAATACACTAGAATCAAAGTACCTATTTAAAAAAAAAAACAAACAAATGAAAAAACAAATCACATAAACCCCAGAAAGCACAACAAAAAAATAGAAACTGTGAACAAAGCCAAACCCAAAATTTCCACAGCTGCTTTTTTATCAAGATAAATCAGCAAGTTTTATAAATAATTTTAACTAATTTTTAGGGTGCATAAAACCTGTCATTTATACATGCCACAGTTAACTCTTTCAGGAAAAAGCATTTGACATGTCATGTTAGTAACAGAGGCAAAGAACTCATGAAAACCTTACAAACTGTGGTGTGACCGTATCAGCACCAGGATGTCCTAATGCTTATTAAGGTGTCAAGGCTATACTCAATCATTCACAGGAAACCCAAACTTCCCACACTGAAGCTTGAAAACAAATGTTGAACTCTAGACCTGGTGCTACCCATGGGTTGGATTTCATGACATGCTCAGGCCTTGGTTCTTCATGACTAATTTGTTCTCAGCACTTTCATACATAGCTGTTCCCATTGCAACAAATCTCTACAGCTTCATACTAATCCCCTTGATACACCTTTCCAGAGGCTGTAATAACCAGCTGTTAATATTTCTGGTTTCTGCTAAATGGAATTATAAAAGAACAAGACCTGTAGGAGGCATTTAGTTGCTATCCAGACAACTTGGATGCATCTATAGAATTAACCAAGTTAAATCTCAAGTGTTGAAACTCCCTTTTTATCACCCTGCTCTTGATCAGTTCGTGGTGGCATCACCTTTTATTTTTACTATCTTATCATAATACACACTGTAATCACAAAAAAATTGAATTTATATACCCTATACATGCCAAGGTATTCACCTGGGCCAAGAAAATGAAGAGTTATTTTCTGTCCTTATCCTGTCTGTAAAACACAGAAAACAAAAGGAACATTATCAAAACATGTGTGATACAAACTAATTCCCAAACAGCTTACCATACTGATCACTCATGCAGCCATTTCCCCACAGCACTCTCCCCCCCGCACATTTTCCAAGAGCATTGAGCTCTTAACTGCAGGTTCTCAATCAGCATTGGTAGCAGCCTGCAGGCCCCAAGATCCATTTTGCTGAGTCATAACTTATGCTGCAAGTCTGGGCACAAACACAGATAAAAACACTTCAGTATATCCCAACAGATGCTGTGTAGCAGACAACTGGTCAGAAGCAGCCTGCAGTACCACACATTCATGTTTGTAGAAACCAATTCTTCCACTGTCTCTGGGGCCAAAGGTGCCCTAGTTGTAGGTTAAGACAGAGAACACTCAAAACCAAAAGATATAGCGGAAAAAAATTAAAATTAAAAAAATTAAAATACTACTACTAATAAAAACAAAACCAATGTCAGCTGACCTCTTCTTGATGGGGTTTGTTCAAAAAGCACTGCATGTCAGGGGCTTCAAGACACAAGGATTATCTTCCAATCCCACATGCCAACTCTGCTGGTTTTTTCTGGGGTTATTTTCTTCCCAATGACTGGGGACAGCATCAAGGCCCTTTTCTGCTTCTTGAATCACCCCACTGCTGGGGGTGCACAAGGAGTTGGAAAGAGACAACTGGGACAGATGACTCCAGCTGACCAAAGGGATATTCCAGGCCATGTGGCATCATCATGCTCAGTATATAAAGCTGGGGGGAGAAGGGGGAAGGGGGGAACGTTTGGAGTGATGGTGTTTGTCTTCCCAAGTCACTATTACATGTGATAGGGCCCTGCTCTCCTGGAGATGGCTGAAGACCTTCCTGTCCACAGAATGTATTGAATTAATTGCTTGTTTTCCTCTGTGTGTAGCTTTTGCTTTACCCATTAAATTGTCTTTATCTCAGCCCACGAGTTTTCTCACTTTTAACCCACAGGTTCCTGCACTTACTTTTCCAGATCTCTCTGAGCATGCAGGTGGGGCAGTGAGAGCGGTTTGTGTGGGGCTATGGCTGGCTGAGGTTAAACCATGATACCTACTTACCTAATGCAGGAAAATCTTATTTTGCCTGTGCTGCACCCAGCAAAAAATAGGGTTTTATTTATCAAATGTTAATAGTTTCGTAAATATTTAGAGCAGTTATTCTTAACCCAAAGAAAGGGCAAAGGAACTCCCTCTTCCTTTCATGTGGCCAACTTCACAGAAAGACACTTACTTTTTGTCTGCATCTTGCTTCAGTCCTTCCAGTACTGACTGTGCATTTAATCCAGAAGAATAGCAGCTTCTAGCTGTCAACAAACATATCATGCTACCAGAGGGAGATTACATTCCTGGGATCAGATAATTTCAGCCCCCAAAAGTACACTGCCACAATAGACAACACTGCATCACATACCAGCATGACCATTTCCATCATTATACACCACCTTACTCAGCTCACAGTCCATCCTTGATCACATAAAATGGTACTGTCAGTATTCAGCTTGCTTATATTCTTGTAAAGGTAACCAAGGAAAGGCTCTTGTTCAAGATATGAAGGAATGAAAGAATAAAAGGTGCTATGAAACATGAATGGCCAAATACTAACCTCTTTACCCTTGCAGGATGTTGTAAATATGCTCCTGATCCTGCACATATGGGAAAAGAGCAGTGGCTTCTAAAAATAAATCCAGGTCTGACTTTTCCTCTACATCTCAAATTCATAAACTAGCTAATGCTGGACACAGGAAATTATCATATTCCATTTCTATACATCAATCTAATACTAGAAATTAAACGGTTTCCTATCTAAATTATTCAAAATGCCACAGATTTTCTCACTGAAAAGTGACAGTTTCCTTTGAAACCCAAACTGAACCTCAAAGTACACCCCATTGACACATATAAGATAAAAAAATTGGGGAGCTGTCTTGCCTACAGCTTGCATTGCTCTGTGTCACCCCAGACAGTTCTGCCCATGGCTAGAAGTGTCTCTGCCCTTATTTCACTCAGTAGATGTGTGTGGCATGCACAGGAAAAACAGCTGCTGCTAAAGAAAAACAGGATAAAATAAAGAAATGGGAAACAGACCTAACACTACAAGATTCCTTTCTCCCAGTGTCCAATCTCCAACCAGCCACCATGAAAGCGGTCTCTCCTCTTATCAAGGCGTCATAGGATGGTTTGGGTTGGAAGAGGCTTAAGGTCATCTAGTTCTAACCCCATGTAATGGGCAGGGACACCTTCCACTAGATCAGGTTGCTCAAATTCCCATCTAACCTGGCCTTGACCCATGCTTTGAAGGGATACAAGGTCTCCCAGCACTTTTCTTTGTTTCTGGCTTCTGCTGGCTATTTACCTTCAGCTGTTTATTACTAAGTGGATTTTTGAGATGGTTAAGATAAGCCAGAGGGAAAGCAGGAACAAAAGAAAGGACTGTAGCACCCTTCCTCATTCTGAAGTGTCTCAGCATATTTTTTATCCCCTCAGACATCCTGGTTAATCACAGATTGAAGTTAGTCAGTGAAAGCACAAAGTAAAGAAATTTGTTTGTCCCACATGCACCTAGTCATCAGACACATGAACTTCACTCTGAAAAGGCAATCTCTGAAAAAACAACTGTCCTCCTGGGCATGGATGATTCCTTTCTGCTACATTAGTGAATTAATCTGTTACCATATAGGAAAACCAAGACAAAGAGGCTCAGGTGGCACCCCCTCCAGAGACAGTATTAGAGGCACTTAAAACTTCATAAGCTGCCACACAATAGACAAAATGCCCTTTTGTTATAGTGCAGCCCATCATGCTGCACTATAACTTCAGTAGCAGAAATGATGGAATACTCCAAGAGGTATCACAACAGGAAAGATACCTCTCTCTAATTACAGCCTCTGTTCCATCATATTTACCATCCAAAACTAACTGGATTCATCATGAGATACAGAGGGAAACGTGAATACCAATTTACATTTATTGCTGTCTTTAAAACATTAACAGAAAGCAGAGCAGATCAAGAAGATCTGCATTCCCTGCCTTAAGAAGATGCACTTTTTGTGTTTGAACAGTGGCAATTCAACTGTGATTCAACCCAGCAGACAGCTGTACATCACACAGATTTTCACTCACTCCCTCACCCTCCCACAATGGGATGAGGGAGAGAATAAGAAAAAAAGGTAAAATTCCTGACTTTGGGGTGACCTAATTGCAGCCTGTAGGCACCTGAAAGGAGAGAAAAGAGAAGTGAAGAGACCGTTCACAAAAGCCTGTAGTGACAGGACAAGGGGCAATGGCTTCAAACTGAAAGAGACTAAGTCTAGATTAGATATTAGGAAGAAATTCTTCCCAGTGATGGTGGTGAGGCACTGGAACAGGTTACCCAAACAAGTCGTGGATGCACCATCCCTGGACCTGTTCAAGGCTAAGTTGCATGGGGCATTGAGCAATCTAGTCTAATGAAAGGTGTCCCTTCCCACAGCAGGGGTTTGGCACTAAATGACCTTTAAGTTCTCTTCCAACCCAAGCCATTCTATGACTTGAGACAGAGTTTGTTAGAACAGAAAAGGCAGGGAAATTAATAATTACAATAATAATTGAATTAAAATATATAAAACAAGTGATGCACAAATGCAAATGCTCAACACTTGCTGGCTGATGCCCACCCAATTCCCAAGCAGCATCTTTCAAGTCAGTTTTTTGCCTAATTTATATACTGAACATGACACCCCATGGTATGTAGTATCCCTTTGGCCAGCTGGGGTCTGCTGTCCTGGCTGTGTCACAGCCCAGTTTCTTGTGTTACCCACCCCCTCAGCCTCCTCACTGGCAGGGCAGTAGGAGAAGCTAAAGTCCTTGACTTAGCGTAACATTGCTTAGGAACAGCTAGAACACCAGTGTTATCAACATTATCCTCAATCTAAATCCATAATACAGAACCATTTCAGCTACTAGGAAGCAAATTAACTCTATCCCAGTTGAAAACCAGGACAACAATATAGAAAATAATTAAAGGTTTCCAAGCTAGAATGATACTTCGTTGCTTTTTAGTTCTCAGTCTACAGCTTAAAATGTCAGCAGGTTCTAGCACAGTAAACTCCAAAGCAGTAGGCAATTTGTACAAAACTCAAAATCTTGTTAGAACTACAAATTCTCTTAAATACAAAACACTATCAGAATATTTGTTGTGCTTTCAGGTTTATTACATGCGTGCTCACATCACCCAGCAACACAAATTCCATCTGTAGCGTATGAGCACAATGTCACCTTTCTGCTGACTTTGCAATAGCCTGTACATAGCATTTAAGCTGTCTCTACATCTGCTAAGAAATGGTGAGCCCTGTGCAATTTCCATACAGCTCCCTGGACTTTTTGAGCGAGTTCGGATGAGCAGCATGAGGATATTCTAGTGCTTTACAACTTGCATCATGCAGCATTATGTTGCTATCTGTCAAGCACATTAAAACCAGACCTTTCTCCTTGTGAATTCACAGCCTTGCAGTCTGCAAAAAACAGTCATTGAGTCCAGTTCCAGCCTCTATAAATTGTTCAGTTAGAGCTGTTGGATTGGTTTGTTTGATTTTTTCCTAACCTGCTATTACACCATTTCTAGACAGGACTTTTTTCTTCCTATATTAATGCAGCCTGCCTTATCCAGAGTTAAGGTACATTTACTACTTCCAAGTGCAAAAGTTAACCAGAAAATAACCAAAAGAATTTATTTTAGTTCTACATAGTGGAAATAATCCAATAAAGACTATATGAAGTGGTCATAATTCTCAGCAGATAAGAAACCTCACTGACAATTGGCATTAATAATACTTAATAATTCTGCCGTTCTAGGTCCTACATCCCGAGCTTCAAACAGAAAAACATTCAGATTAAAAAAAAAAAAAAGTCAACTTCCTCATTCTTTAACTGTTCAAATCAAATTCTTCCCAAAAGCAAGCACTTTATTCTGATAAAGGACAAGTACAAGCATGATATTTAAAAATAAAGGAGCATACTTAAAAATCAAGGAGTTGTATCTGACCAAGAGATTTCTACATCATAGCAGAGATAAAAGAAAGTAGTACCTAGAACCCACTTCAAGATCTACTGAGAAGTACATCCTCCCTAATTTCTTGTTTCCTTGAATGTAGCCACCCTTTAGTGACTTTCCTTCTTCTACACATTAGCTTACATAAAAAATTAGCTAGGATCCACCACAAATCCATTAACCAGGTCTTCTAATACAGAAGAGAAAGAAGTGTCAATGGCAAGAGACTGATCACTGACAGAGCACAGTTGTTCTTTTTTGTCTGAAGGGGTGTCAAAAATACATGGATCTAACTGTAGGTAAAAACAACTTCACAGAATAAAATGGAGTCTGAATCTAAATGACCAAAGCATATTCCAATTAGAATAACCAAAATGCAGGTAAGCACAGATATAAGACCAAATTCCATACGCAATTAGACAAAATGCGCATTCAGATGTGGGAACTGCAAAGGCTAAGAGATCCCATTTACAATTATGATTTGGGTGGAACTGTAGCGTTCAGGGGAAAGCTGGCTTTTTCAAGGATCTTTCAAAGAGGTCCTTGCCAAAGAAGAAATTCATTAAATTAGGAAGATAACAAGCAGAGAAAGAAAACACAGCCAACAATTTTTCCACTAGAAAAATCTTGTTACTGCAGGATAGGCCACCTACAGAAATCACAAGGCTTTGCCTCCCAGGGCTAGAAAAAATGGAGAACTGAATGAAATTATTCCTGGTGCTATTCTGGGAAAGGTGCAAATAACTACCTTCTTGTCTGTTGACTGCGCTGACAGTGGCCCTTCTTTCCCTTGCATGTTACAGTACTTTGCAGAAACTACTCACACAGCCCACCTCCTACTGTGAACAAAGGATTCATGGATTAAACTGAAAGTGAATCCAAATTTTTAGAAAAAAAGAGTCCAAGCGTTGCCTTACAGATGTCCTGAAGCCTGCTTGATCTCTAAAACTGGTAATAAGCTTGAATTATTTGATCAGTTTCCTACAAAAGTATTATACACAGTCTTCATCACTTTGATTCAGCACATCTGTAAGTAAACCGAGAAGCAGAAAATTCCACTGAAATGCAGTTTTGTTTTTACCTGGCATTGGCTCCTTTAAGGTCACAGAAGTGCGAGAGTAAAGCTTTCACTACATCATTGCAGACAACTTTAACTACATCAATGTGACTCAGCCTCTGTCGCAGCTGCTTGGCAATCTCCCAAAAGTCTTCAGAGAGCAGCTGGTACAGCTGCCCCTCATCTCTGCTGAGTTGCCCATACCAGGACAGGATGTAATCTCTATAGCTGTAGTCAAACACTGAAAAGAGAAACAAAACAATACATATTAAAAACTGCAAAAGGACAAGGCACACCAAGATAGGAAATATGTAATCCTCCACCCTTCACAAAATCTGTATGTGTAATAGGCTTCACATCTACTTCTTGCCAAAGAAAGTCAGGTTGGCGAGGTTACAGCAATCTGCACCTAACAGGTTACTGCAGGTCACTTTGCAAAGCAAAACCTTTAAGTGGATTTGCTGAGACAATCAGGTTACCAGCTACACACAAACCTCAGACTAATACCTGTCTCTCAGCAATGGCTTTGGTTATATGAACTACCATATAATCTGACTGTCTCTAAAACGTTGCAGACTGAAGCCAGCTTTCTTTGCATAGGAACCGAATAGTTTCCATTCCAAAGTCATGGCTAAAAAGGGGAGGTGGTTTTGGATTTCCAAAGACATATACAACACAGAACACCACCACAGAAAGTATGTTATAGAATCAGAAGAGCCAAGAGAGAACAAGTGGATTAGTGAGACCACATGAATTTCAAAAATGACAAAGCATTCCAAACCATACCGACAGGCAATAACCAATATCCCCGTAATTGCAAATCCCATGGCAACACTGTCCTCCATCATTCTGACTTTGCTTTCTAACATTTGTGTGTCACCAGTTTTATTGACGTTTCACTCCAGCAAATGACCCTGGAGGTCTAAGAGGGAGCAGGAGGTGTTCAGGGAGAACATATGAACTATTTAGCAGTTGCAACAAGATGGAGGAAAAGCTGGAGTTGTAAGAGTCAATTCACATCTACCACAGGGATAACAAAGAGGGGGGAATAAAGTCATGTGCCTGGTAATTTGAGCCATTTCTTTACTAAACAAGCTGGTTTCAAACTTTCTTATCGAACATCCATCTTATTTGCAAGATAAAACACAGCCATCAGTGTTAGCCCATGGTGCAAAGTAATCATAAGACTCCACAATTTCTTACCTTCCACTTTGATAGAAGTTGTTTGGTAAATTATGTAAATTATGAAAATCTCCCTGGCACTGGCAACAGTGAACTAATAGCATGTTAATAGGACAACACTTTAAATATTTTCACCTGCCTTTTCAGGCAAATCTAGCGAACCTCAACCAACATAACCTCGATAAAAACATTTCCAGAGAAACAGCTCAAACTGATAAGTTTCCAGTCAAACGCTTCACAAACTAGCTTCCTCAAGTTTATAAAGGAAGAAACAGATTCACTTCAACAAGTATGCTGACATATATAATTAAAAGCCTTTTGCTAAGTCACTTCAAGGCTTTCTAATTAATAATTAAAAAAAAAAATCTGTAAACAAATACTTAACAGATTTGAAGATTTTTTTTCTTAATCCAGGAGACAAAAAAGTATGCAGAGCCATATAGCAGGATAGGAACTTCCAAAATACTTTTCTAAAATAGATTAAATATTTCACTGAAAACTCCCACCCACAAAGAATACAGTGATAAAAACAGTTATAAAAAGTAGTGGTCTTCTGATAAGCAAGCAGAGGAATAATCTGTCAAGACACCACAGAACAGAGGGAATAGCATTTTAAAATCTGTTTATGACCTATCTCAAGTCTTCCAATAATACACATTTTAAGAATCTATTTTTCCACAGCTGTCCCTATGTCCTTCTGCAGCCAACTTTTTCTTACAGCTTAGTTACAGTCTTCTGTTGCAAAGCCTGAAACACTGCGGAAAGCTGATCACAGCACAGATTCTTCTTTTTCATCTAATCCATAAGAGACCAATAATTTCTCAAATGCACTTGAAACACACTACATTGTGGTACATTTTAATCAGGATCACTAGCAGGTAGGAACTTTTCAGATTTTTCTTACAGACACCCTTCTCTATCCTTTGCAAGGGTGCAAAGTAGCTATTTCTTCAGCATCTTTTGCCCAAGAAGACAAGCCACGGTATGGAGTAGTGGCTCCTACAGAAGTCTATTCAACAGAACTCTACAAAGCAAGAGCACAAGAGCAGAACTTGCATCCCGATCCCTTAAGGATATATTGTCTTTCAGATAAAATCTATTTCTAACGACTATTAATTTATAACTATTTTTAAGCAACTCCACTCCAAAATGAGCTCTGTTTCCAGCACACTACATAATACATTCTTTTTGATTCCTTTTAGCCACTCATGAATTCTGTCACATTCAATGTGAAAGAACCACAAAATCCATCGACAATATCAAGCTAGAGACAAAAGATCATCAATCATCAGCAAAAATCAACCATGTAATTATGAAATATTTCATTTGTGTTCAACTCTGCCAGTTACATACTTTCAACTCCTTAAAGGATTACACTGCTTTAAACCCTATTTTACTCTACCTGTGTTTTACAACTCTCTTACTTTACATGTCTTTTGTAGTTTCCTTGTCACTTCTGAACCTTGTTGCCCTTCCTGAATCACAACAGTGCTGTTCTCTATAAAATTCAGGGTTCTTTAGAGCCCAGGATGTATGTCCAAGTAAGCAGTGAGACAACCTTTAAACAAATAAAATTTAAAAAGGACACCAGCCACACACACTAACAGCAGCCAGTTTAAGTCTGGGTAAGACACTGCCTTCTGTCCTCCTGGCCATGGTGTGCAGCTGCTGCTTTAGTTTCATGGCCATTCATGCAGCTGGTGCCTTTTCAGCACTCCAAAGAAAACCAGAAAATAAACCTAACAATTTTATAGAGAGCAGTTTGCCCCCTTCAGAGGAGAAATCTGCCTCATGCATCTATTCTCATTATTTTTATACTACATGTTCTCTAAAACATTGAAAACAACAGTCAGAAGACAAGCAAGGAATAAAAAAAGAAACAGAACACATTCAGGACAGAACCTTACTACCACTAACTCATCCACAAAAAAACATAAAACAGATTTCTTCTGATGCAGTGATCACAATGAGTCTGGTGCAAAACTGTAGAAATTTCTACTAGGTTTTCTAAATTAGTTCAGAAGATCCAAGTCCCAAGTTACTACAATGTGATTAAATGCCATTCCCATGTGAAATTGAAGTGGAACCTGTTCACCTACTCTTTTAAAATACTGTAAACTCAAAGAGTGTTGCGAGTAGAGGGCCAGAAGCTTGTGTGGAGGTTTAGTGAGGACACCCCTCTAGACCCCTTCCTTCATTCCTACTCCTACACAAGTCCTATAGAAACTGCTATCCCTTTTTCCATATTCATTCCTTCAGAGGTTCAGTGGCACTACCAGGGTCCGCAGGTCAGATGGGCTTCAATCTAATTTGCAGAGATTCACACTAGATAGTTTTTATATCGCTAAGATTCATTATCCAACCTCACTAAAAATAACAAAAAAATCTGAAGAACAAGGATTAAATGCCTACTCTTTCTCTCAACGCAATATTAAAAACCAGCATATTCTATGCAAATGCATAGAATGCATAAATATTTTTATATATTCTATGCAAAGGCATAAATATTCTATGCAAATGCCAAGTTTCAACAAGAAGTAACTGTCCTTTCCTAAAAACCCTGGAGAAGCCACAACCACTACATTAAGTTATAGTCAAATCCAAAACGCTCCTGTGACTGCATGAACAGATGAAGAAAAGGTATAGCTACAACACTGCCTTGAGTTACTCTAGGGGCACAAGCATTGCAACCTGTAAAAGAGAAATAAAAGGGTAATGTGAATTGTGTTAGGATCCTGCAGGAGAAAACCACCATCAAAAAGCAAAGAATCATTACCAGAATTCTGTGCTACTACAACACTAGATCTAACATGCCTGATGGGGTTATAATAAGCTATACATGTAGAAAAATATTTGCAATAAAAAATTAACTGAAAAAAGATGACAGGCTATACCACAGCTAAGTACATGTCAAAGTACTGTTCTAGATAAGTAAATGCTAAATGCTTATTTACTTCTTACAGCCACTACCTTTTCCCCCTGCCAAAAGCCAATTCAGACCAAAAAAAACCCAAACAACAAAAAACAACAACAAAAACGTGAAAGAAAATTTAAAACCCCTACATTAAAGGTGGGTTTACAATTACTAATAAAATTACTAATAAATACTCTGAATATTCAGTTTTATAATTTCCAATACATTAAAATCTAAATTGAAAGATATTAAGGCCATTATTCACTTAATGTATTTTAGATTTCATTATGTTTTAGATATACAAGTTAAGAGGATGAGGTTTTATGCTTAGTATTAGCTATACTTAAGTTTCTCATGACCACTAAATCTTTACTTAGACCATGGTGTAAAAGGCTGACAAAATGATGTCTAAATGCCAACATTTCGGTGACTGTGAACTAGCAACAGTGGTTTAAAGATTTCAGTGCTCTTCTAAAGTTTGTGCTTAGTAAACCTCTAGCATTTCTTGGTTTACTTCCATATTCAAATTCTATGAAACTGCCAGGTTTGGCAGGCTAGATGCTATCATTGTGCACGGATGGATCGGCCCTGTGCGAAAAGAATCCCTGACAGTATCCCAATCTTTGGTTCATTTTTATTAAAATTTTCCTGGCATTTGTGTCTCTAATGATTCTTTTATGCAGACAAAAAACCCATAAAAATATATAAGCAATAGGAAAAAGAAGTGTTAACATATCTAGGAAATGTAAAATAAAAAAATCTGGCAAATTTATGTCCAGATAATTTTCCACATGCACCCCTTTGCCAAGAGTTCTTGGCTTCAAGTGTTTGAATCTCAATAGCAGAGAGAACATAAATTCAAATTGGTTTGCTGATATTGTGGACCAAAAAAAATTTTTTTGAAAGCTGTTTTTTGAAATAATAATAAAAAAAACAAAACAACAAAAAAAATCCCAGCTTTTCAAATAGAGAGCAACAGGAGTTACTACCAATTCTTTTTCTAAATGTCAACATGCATATTTTAGGTTGGGAAATGAGACAGGATTTTTCCCCATCTTTTGTAAAGGGAAGTACAATCTTACATCCGTAACAGAGTTAGATCCTAAGGTATCAACACAGACAGGCAAGATCTAAACCATAGAAAGAATCTAATTAAATACCCAAAATATTTCCAGAAAGATCACCTCAAGGCACGGTTGAAGGAAGATAACCCACTCCGAAAAGAGACAGGTCTCTGGCAGGAAATATTTTAAGATCTAAGAAACAGGTGAATTTTCACAGCAGAACAATTTCACCAGTAGAGCTCTGCTGGAATTTGAGCTATGGTCTGTACTGTTTTACTAACTCATAAATGACGCAGTAAAGCAGCTAAGTGATATGAAGACAATTCTTCTTGGCACTACTAAAACTGTAGAGACAAAGACTGACTGTGAAAAATAACAAAAAGACCACAGGATTTGGAGCAATAAAAAGGGAAAATGAAATTCAGTTCCTGGGAGGTCAGCTACCCCCAGAGCAGATCAATCTGCTGACAGCTGTAGCCTCAACCCAAGAAGTAAATGCTGTGCAAAGCAGCACAAGTGTGACTGGACACAGCTTCTCTCAGGAGCCATCTTACCACACTACTGTGTGGATGGAATTCAGACAAGCAACAGGTAGCACTAAAGGGTATTTGTAGAAGTCAAATCTTATCCTTTTGTAAGATAAATGAAGGTCAAACAAAAATCAATTTCTCAAGAGAAAGCATGAAAAGTACTGAAAAAACATATTTCAGTGTTAGTTACTCAAGTACTACCAGCTGAAAAGGAGACTTGGGGTTGACAAGTACAGGCCTTTTCCTTCTGCCATATTCAACAATGAAAATCTTTTTGTAACCTGTTCTGATTTTGAACCCTTAGATTTCATAAAACACAATGCACCGTGGCAGGGCTAATTCACAGCTTTCCCCCACCTTGTATCTACAGCTAAGGCAAATATCCTGTAATCAATAATGAAGCAGCACTCTAAAGCACCAACCTGTTACACTACTCTGCTCTTAACAGAAAATAACGAAGACATTTAGGGCAGAGCTGTAAACCAACATATACAGAGCTTCCTTCTTGGTGGTGTTTAGTGAGAGGCACATTGTAAAAGAATGATTCCCAACAATTTTATTACATGGGCTGCAGCAAGACAAGAAGCTATATAAGACATAGGCAACTATTATCAGCCAGTGACCATCACAGGAAAACTATCAAAACATCTAATAGTTATTGAAATAAGACTGATGGTTCAAACACAAACACGGACAATTCCTTCAGTTAAGCCAAGGATATGAGTGCTATCTATCTTTCCAACTACATTAGCACACTATGATGGGAACATCAGGAGAAATGCACTAAAGCAAGTGGCAGCTTGAAATGATAACCTCAGGTGAACTACACTTTGTGAGAGACAAGTCCACACTGACTGGCTATAACACCAGCCAAAGCACAGCATGACTAATAGACAACAGGCAGTTCTGGAGGGGTGCAAGGTGGTCAGCAACTAACAGTAAACCCCAGGCAAACTTAATTACACAATGATGAAAAACAGCTGAAGAAATCAGAATTAACCACAGGGCTGTCTCTTCATACCCAGCAACAACAATTCTGAAATCAGATGACATTATCCATATATCTCCAAGGTAATGTAAAGAGAAGTAAAATCTGTTAAAACGAACAAAACCCCACACCCCAAAACTTCAAGAAGCACTAGGAGTCCAAGCTGGTCCCCAAGATTAAAGCTTCATTACAACTGAATGTCTCTTAGCTAAATTAATAAGGCTCTCTAAAGCATTTTGTTGAATAGCACATTACATCAAGACAGCAAAAACTTGTAAAAATTTACAAATTAATATTGGAATTAATAAATAGTTTAATTCTAATCAGTGCAAGATTGGAAACACAAATACAGATGGTACTTTTTATATCATTTGTAATGAAGTTTTATTTAACCACAAACTTGTGGGGGAAAAAAAGCAAACAAAAAAACCAAACCAAAAAAAAAAAAAAAGAAAAAAGGGAAAAAACCCCCACACAAACCCTACCACCATTCACATCAAGACAACTACAAATTTCAGAACTGTCACAGTCACAGGCAAGAAGTCCTATTTTCACAGAGGCTGATCATTTTGTGCTAATAAAAAAATAAACTATTGCTTTTGGGATTGCATTCAGTATTTCAAACTGACTGCAGTCAGTATCTCAAACTTAAGATGACTCAGTCACCTTGCAAACCAAAACACTTTGTATGGTAGTGCAAAAATACACTCTAATCTTTGTCAAACTGCAAAACAGAGAATTTGGCTTCATCACTTAGGCCTGGAAGAAATAAAACAAAATCTGACAAGTTTGCTCTCCAAACTTCAGCGTGACAATGGAAGGTAAAAGCTACTCTAAAAAAAAATAAAAATAGCAGAAAGGCACAAGCTGTCACAGCATAAGGTACTTAACTCTGAAAAATGAATCATTTAAGTATTAGTAACTTTCTTTCAGCCTTACTGAGTAGGAATGGCCAAATACATCCAACTCAGTGATGACATAGGTAGGCAGTGTTCTAATTTTATAATTTTGCTACATATTCTGCTAATAGCTATTCATAATAATAACTTTAAAAGCATAAAACATAACAAGTTGTCATTGGACAACCAATCCATTTAAAGCAATGATAATTTTCAAAGATATTCTCCAATTATGAAAAGGGTAGGAAAAAGTGTTGCAAAGAAATCTTAAAGGAAAAAGTATTCAAAATTAGAAAAATATTTACAAAAGGCTGATATACTGTATCAGCCAGAAATACAAATGTTGATTTTAGATTCAGTTTTAATGGCAAGAATTGTACTAAATGGGAAGACTGTATGCAAAAGTCTACAAGATTTCTCAATTTAGGAAAACCCAGCCAAGAATATTTTAAGTGTTACTCCTTTGCTTTGTGCATAAGTATTAAGGACTGTGCTTCAATGTATTTATGTAAAAGAACAGCCACTACAATGACAAGAGATGAGCTGAACAGCAAAAATAACATCAAATTACTTACTACAGTGGATATCTTGAGAAGACTAAGACCTTGACATTGTATTTTCGATCATGGAAGAAGCCAGGGTCATATTCTAAAGTCTTAGAATATTGTGCAGTTATGGTTTGTTAAAAGGATAAGAGGTATTCAGACTCTAATGCACCTAAGACTCACCTTCTTTCAGTGCTTTATCCATATTGTGTGAAATAACCACTCTCCTTGATTGGATTGAATCATGAGAGCTTCCAGACCAATTACTCTGAAATTCAAACAGAAAATACATCATAAGAGGAAGAAATAAACCAAAAGTTACAGAAGGAATAAAACTAGAATTCAAGGCAATAGTACTGTATTGTTTGGTCTTTATACAAATATTGTCACCTCATATGCTTAAAACAGAGGCGTGTCAATTGTCTATGAGGTTATTATACATGGTTCATTAAGGCTTGTATTAAGACTTGTATTAAGACTTGTGTATCGTACATTGTACAACTTGCAAAATTATCTTAAGTGAAGTTTTTTTAGTAGAAAGGAGCTGTATTCATTTGCAAGACAGTGCACTAAGAATAGGACATGCATGTAACAAAACAACTGGAACTCTTTTATTCAGTATTTTCACAGCAAATACAACATTTTTATAGCCTACTGTGACAATGGACTTAATTTAGCCTCGTAAACTACTTTTAAAACAAAAGAGAAGCCTTTAGATCTCCTACAGTTATTTTAGTTCACATTTTTTTGGGCTTCTTTCTTCAAAGATACTTCTGGCCCTCTGCATTTTAAGCTGCTGTCCTATACAAATATTTGTCTTTATTGGACTATTCACTCCCACAGTGTCCAAACAGGTGGGTGGATGGAGAAACATTTTTCAGGGTATAGACAAAGAACAGTGACTCGTGATGTATTTATACAGAAAGGAGTATAATTCAAAACAGAAATAGAAACTGCTTCCGCTGTCAATCAGCTTGGAGCTCACTCTCCTTCTTAAGGAAAAGGCACTTCAGAATCATCCCCATCCCTCCAATATTCACCACACAGAGAATAGGAATGCAGTATAAACATAAAGTAAAAACACTGTTTAATGTTTTTAAAAATAATACACCATTATTTCAGCTAATTTGCAGGCTAATACACTGTATTTTGGTTTAATGTATTCTGTCTACTTCAGATATATGCATGTAGAGTGTAACAAAGTTCATCTAATAGGACCTAGATAAAGGAGTCTATGCACCACTTTTATCAGCAAAATAAAGCTTTTCGGGCTCTCTCACACATAACACACAGCAAAGTGAGAGGTACTTTTCATGCCTTGAGTGCCCCCCTGCCCACAGCTGATTTGTTCCACTTTTTGGATAAATGCAGCAACACTCCCTAGACTTCTTCCAGCCACTATTCTGAGACCATGATCATAGTCTTCCAGCTGATTTCTTATTCACGACACCACCAACGGCAGGCAGGAGCAGCAAGATTTCAGCACATTTGCCTCCATCTGCAGTCCCCCCCTCACTATCCTAGACTATAGTTAATGAGGTGTAAGAACAGAGTATTTAGTAAACCACTATAGATTTCCTTTTTGACCCGAACACTGGTAAAAGTTTCAACCACACCCAGCTAAACAGCAGGAGAAAGTATTTTTTCTCTTTGTAAGGACACCTAACACTATTTGTATCGCTCCAACACATCATCTCTGGCTGCTAACGTTATCACACTTCCTCAACACAAAGCCGTGTTAAGGCCAGTCACACAATTACTTCAGGATTTTTCTGCTTTATTTGCAGCAGGGAACTGCATGATTTAAAAAATTAAAAAGAGAGGACTCACAGAGACATTAAACACCCCAAGTACCTTGGGAGAAGGATACAGAAACCTCAATAAACTCACTCAGGTCTGTGAAGAGCAAGCTCCTAAACATGGGCCCACAATCCTGACTCAAGCTCCATGCTCAGCACACTCCATTTCCTTAACACTCATGCCAGCTTGGGTATCCTACAAGGCTAATCCTGCCTAACTGAGTCCTACCTGCATGGCAGTCAGTGACCTCAAGCCAACTAAGCATCAACAGTTGCATCACATACGTTGCAGGAGGCATTTTTTGTGGCCTAAAGCATCAGTAAGTGCTCCAATGCAGAGCTCACCAAATTACTCCTTTCAAAACTAGTTTAAGCACAAGTTGAAAAAAAAAAAAAAAAACAACAACAACAAAAAACCCCACCAACCTTCAGAGGGGATCTATAGCTGCAAGAAGGTAAGTAGCTTTTTCCAAATTACCACATTATGATCCAATTTTTGCAATTCCAAAAAAGCAGGAACTGATCATTTTATGCTTCAAACTTGAACACTCATTTTAAGAACAAGGCAGACTACTACTGCCTCAGCAAAATTCTGCCTCTTGAACATCAGACACCAACTCACATTTCAGCTTGCAAGAACACATTCCATTGAGAATATCCTCTACAGCTGGTAGACTTTTAAAAGGCACCATCTATTCCTCTTAAAAAAAAATAAAGTTGTTCAAGACACAATAAATAATGTAAAAGGCAAAAATGAATCCCATCACTAGCAATAAGTGATTCTGCTGCTGCATGAATGTAATTATGAAGGGCAAAGGAAGATGCACAGTGTATTGGACTTTCTGAGAACTTTTCCATATGCATACAAATATTGCATACAACTATGAACTGCGGAAGAGAAAAGCAAAGAGCAAAAGGAATCACCTTGGTTTAAAACAAGGTTTCAACTTCATTAAAAAACAGATTTTCAAGAACAGGTGAAAATCTAACATTTGAATAAACAGGAATGTTCAAATGTATAGGCGTTATCATAGAATTGTCTAGGTTGGAAAATACCTCTAAGATCATTGAGTTCAACCATCAACTTATGACACTGGTTGGCTTAGTTCAGGTTTAAGAAAAAAAACTGTAGGGAGACTTTACTGCTGTCTCCAGCTACTGAAGGACAGGATACAGAGAAAGGGAGCCAGACTTCTCGCAGATGCACAGGACATTAGGAAACATTGCAACACAGGAAATTCCCATCACAAGGCAAAACTATTTTAATCATGAGGCTTCTCAAGTATCAGATTAGGGGTGCTGACAGGCTATGGAGTCTCCATCTCTCAATCTCCCTCACTCTGTGCAAGAGGGTGAACTAGATGCCCTCCAGATATTCCTTCCAACCTGAACTATTCACGACCCTTGATGACTCTTCAGAGAGCTGTTAATTTCATTCCATGATTGATAATATATCAGACCTAAAGGTGCCTTGTCTAAAACAGCTAATCAAAGTCATTTTTTCTTCCCATTTCATGAATTGCATTTCTTGCATTTAGCATAATCAAGACTTAAATCTTGTTAGTTTAGGTTTCCTTTCAAAAAGTACTATTTCTGTGACAATAATAATGATTAATTAATCAAATAAGCAGGCACTCCCAAGTTAGATGACATATGGCAACACACACCTTAAAAACAACAGTAAACAACCTAATAATGCAGATAACCAACATTTGTGACAACGGAAGGATTTCAGAAAATTCACAGTCCAAGCTCAGCTCTAACAGCTGAGATAATGAAAAATACATCATATTTCACTGAAAGACTCTTCCCACCCCTGACTCGAGTCAGATGGAGGGCATATGTAGAAAACAGGTTCATCTAGAAAGCCTAGACTGAATGTTTTCACATTTTTCTTCATGTCATTCATCTAAAAAAAGAAGGTGCTGGGTTTCATGAAATAGCTGGCATAAACCTGACTGTGCCAAAGACATTTGTAAATGGATTTAATACAGTCAAAGCTCTAGCTTAAATACTTTTTATGCTGATTAAAATCTGGCATGTTCCTCTAAGTCTTGATTTGCACTATCACAGCCCTTAATAATATTTTCTTTAAAATTAGTGTCCAGTCTGTAGATTTTATTGGTAAATGACAGAAACCAGATTGAAATATAAATAAAACTTAACAAAAGGACTTGAAGGGGTAGGGGTGGAGCACATTTTGAAAGTACATGCTGAGAATGAGGTTGCTAGCAAACTGGGAGGCCTGTTTCCTGGAACAGTTCAAGTTTTCCTCAGTTCTGACTTTGCTTACAGACTGAAAAAAAGGATGTGTGCATTTCCTGTAGACTTCTGAACAACACTCATGTTTGATACTTTTGAAAACTATTTAAGATGAAGAAAACAACAGCCTGAATGGACCAAGAAAAAAAAAAAAGCCTGACATTGGACCTAAAATTTTGTCTTAGGTTCAGTCTCCTACAGATAGAAAAATTAAGTACATGTCATTTATTGGGTTAAACTACATAAGTAATTTTAAATTAGCTCTGAAGACAACAATAAGTGTTAAATAATAATTAAGAAGGTATTTCAGCAATAAAACTCAATAAATGGCAAAGTGCAGAGAACATAGGAATACCTTCCACTATCAAGAAATTCATTTGCAACACTTGGCATCAAATGCAATTTTTAAAACACAGCAGCAGAAAGCCAGGCACCTGCTACAAGTACACCACATGCAGCTTTACTCTGCCGTGGAATTAAGGCCAGAAGCAGAGAAAAATTTACAACTATTCCTATTACATTAGGTCAATTACAATAAAACGAGAACAGAGATCATGACAGATGCTGCAATATAAATGGGCATTGTGGATGAGACAATCTAACCACTGATCTGAAAGGCAAAGGCTGCATCTAATTCAGCATACACCAACCAGTTACTCGTTCCTCCCACTGTTGCCCTATTAACTTTCCTCTTACCTTTGTAAAACATATATTAACATCAGACTAGACCTTGAGAGTCACAGCCTCAAACAATACTTGACTGAACTAACTCTCCATAAATTCATATTTAACAGATGTGGATAGTTGTAACATGCACATATTACTACACATAGATGTTCTTATCGAAACTTTATTTCAACTAATGATGCAAAAATACATTTCTATTTACAAAAGTTAATATTTTTTAATTTATACTTGTAGTCCTATTTAAGATTACAAGGCAAGTATGTATGTGTCACGTTCAGCATTAAGGGATACCATAATTACCAATTTAGAAGTCAACATACTTAATGTATGTTAATCTATTATCTTAAGCATGATTATCTCAATAATTATTTTATTATATCATCTCATTCTTTCTACTAATATAGTAGCTCCTCAAATGTGTAAACTGTGTTTATCAGATTGGGATCTTCCATCTTATCTGTACCATGCTTAAAACTGATAAAACCGTAGCAGCGTAAAAACTTTATAATCAGGGAAGAACTTTCTTCACTTGAGATTTAATAGAATACCAGACAGATAAAAATAAGAATATGAAAATGAAACATTTCTCAGGTATTGCTTTCATTCTTATTAGTACAGCCAAGAAATAATTGGTAAGCTAGCATTCAAATCGCTACTCAGCAAGAAATACAGCATTATCCTGTGCTGAAATTTTTAATATTGCCATGAAAATAAAGTCTCAAATGAATTCTCAAGGTACAGGCATAGCCCCAGTTTACTGAACATTTCCACACGCTCCTCCTCTGTAAAAAGGGACAACGAGAAGCTATGGTCTATACTTCAAGGCCAAAAGAGCCATATGGCATGAAAAATAAACTGCTGGCAAGCCAGAAAAACCAGGACAAAATCATGCTTGAGCTGCAGAGTCTCAGCTTAGAAGCAAGAGAGAAACTCCTGCAAGGTCTACTGCTATACCCTCCCTGCACATGACTGTTCACCAAACACACGTTTTATAGAGTGTTCTGTCCTTTCAAGAGTGCCACAAAACATGCCAAATGAACCATCATCATTCATTTTATTATCATTAACTTGTTCTAGTTCATTGTGCATATTTAATAGGGGAAAATGGTATAGAATGACTGGTCACAAAAACCTCCCATAGGCACAAGACAAATCTGTTCGCCTCATGGCTACATAATTTCTTTATCTTTTTAACCACTTGAAGTAACAGCTTGGGAAAGGATACAGTATTCTATGTAACTGGCTCTTTCCTAGGGTAAATTCTGCTGCTCTCCTTTGCAGAGAGAAAGAAACCAAGACGTGGCAACACGAGAACTTTATGTGGTTTTATTTTTCAGAATGTTCCTAATACATGCCTATACTATTTTCAACGTCAAAGAGTACCCTGAATGCAGAATGTCTTCACTCTTGACCTTATTACAGAGGTTTTACAGCCACCCTTAGAATTTCCCTGCAAGAGACTTGGACAGTAAGATCTCTATGAGCCCACCACCCATCCTTACTGACTTAGGAGAACTTGGTTATCAGGAGAAATTACCTAGCTCCCTAGTTATGTTTTCAATCATAAAACAGTGCTCCTGTGAGCAGCAGTCCCTAGGTAAAAACAGCCCAATTCACAGCAAAATATGAGATGTCAATCTAACACAAAGTTGAGAAAGTTAAATGGCAAGCACAATAAAGAGCTGACAACAACACGGGATCCAATGAAAGGAATCAGGAAGGACTGCATGACAAGATGAGAATTCTCTAAATATGCATGATGAATAAAAGGACTTTCTAAATACACATGATGATGAAAAATATGTGGAAAACTAAGTCTGCTCACTGCTAAGGAGTTATGGGACAAAGAAGTAAGAGACAGAGTCTGAAAAACTTTTAATTTCCTGATGTCAGTCTCCTGCAGTAATAAAGTTATCACTTCAAAGTTACACCTGCAGGTAATCAATATATGCAATCCTAACAAAGTTCCAATTATGAAAAAGTCTATAAATCCCAAATTGTAACAGATGTTCCACAGATCCCTAAAAAAACTGTACCAGAAATATCCAAATTACAGGCCCCTGCTGACCTATAACAGAACACTTGCAATTTAGGCAACATTCCCTTAACATTTTAAAATATTAATGGAATTGGTAGAAATTGCTAAAATATATTTTCATTATTTTAATTTCAGGACTTTCCTAGTAGTAAACTCAACCAGATCATGAAAGGCTCATTGTTGACCTGCCTATAAATGAAACAGAACTAAGAACAAATGTATGGGACTCTGAGTTCCGTTAAAAATGCACTAAACATATCTTCTCCTTTCAATCCAGAAACAACCCATCAATTAGAAGACTGGCAGTAGATCAGAATATCTGCTTGCAAGCCCAAGACAGCCTAAAGCATGGCAAAATTGCCACAACCATAGACTGCTATTGCTTTTACAAAAATCCTGCAATATCAGAGCTCTAAATATCCCCTCTGCAGCCAGAGAATTGGACAGACCATAGAACATGCTTGGCTTTAGGTTTAGAAAAACCCACGAATACTTTTGATGTCTTACTAAGGCATAAAGATCAAAATTGGAAGGAGTTAGGAAGCTTCTCCTCTCCTTCACAGTTCCTCCAAATTATTTATTACCTCATGAATTCTTTTGCATCCCACTTGAAATTTATGCCCACAAATGGTAAACCTTCCACTTCTCACTGCTGCTGGGGCTCCTGCAAGCTTACCTTCACAAGCTTCAGCTCATGACAAAAGTCCAACAGTGAAGGAAAATAAAACTGTGTCCTTTCTCTCTGCTTCCCTTGTGTTCTTCACAAAGAGCAGAACACGCAGCTTGGATACTATGACAGATACTTAACCCCGGTTAAGTTGCCATCCCATTTGAAACATTGGGACCATTTTCATTTCACTACATATCCCCTATGGCTTGAATAAAAAGCAGTACTATGCTCCAGGATCCAGATATTTCAACGACAACCTGATGAAAAAAAGCTTTACCCATGCTCCCTCCACTAATGGCAAATACACAAAAATCCACTTTCAAGAATGGAACAAGCCTTTAGGAATATAAAACATGATCACACATAATGTGATCTGGCTTCAGGGCCAGAAAGCAAGAGTAAACTAGCACTAAAAATTGAGAGCTATTAAACTGTAGTAAACAATAATGACCAAATATGTCAGAAGATGAGTTTCAAAGAAATACGAAAAAATAATTGACAACTGTTAATTGTATGAAACTAAAGATAGGACATTAGAATCCGTGTACCCTTTTCACTGGAAAAAAAAAGCACATTTATTTTTCTTCTGTTTGTGCTGAAGACAGACTAGGTAGATCCTTTTCTACAGAATATCATTCACTTAATCTGAATTTAAAATGCAGCACTGAAGTCTAATAAGCTAATCATGGTGTTCTGCATTATTTAAATGAAGTTGATAACCCAACTCTGTTACTTGGAGCTTTTGCTTTGAATCAGAGTCAAAACATTATGCTGAAAAGAAAATCCCATCTCAGCCAGGTTTTTTGGCAAAGAAAAAATTCACACAAACGTGGGAAAATGTGTTTTCCTTCCCCTTCCCACTAACTTTGTTAACATGGTTCTTCACATGAGTCAAAGCCAACTCCCTCTACAACTACACAAGGAGTTTTGGGAACAAACTCAAATTTTAAAGGGTTACACATGTTCTAACCCAGGGCTATCTTTGCTATGAGCAAGTCCACTGGTATTTGAGAAGTGAAAATCCCCTTTAAAACAGACATTCTCACTGAAGTACAATTGGGTCATCATGCCTTTTTACTGTCTTGCATTTTGCTGTTCTCCTTAACCACAAATAGTCCCATCCTAAAACAGCTGCTGCAAAGTGCTGAAAAATACCTGACAAAAATATAATGTACAATTTCAAGGACTCACTCAATTCCTGTTATTTCAATATCATCAATACCTGCAAGTACTTAAAGTATTATGACATTATTATGAGTTGCCTGTACACCTCTCCTCCAATGAAACACAGATCTTTATGTGGAAGCCAGGAGACCGCCCAGATAGTTTTTGTGAACAGAGCTGACACCTACAGAGAAAATACATTATAAGTACAATTTATCATGGAGATAAAAATCACACAGATTGCTTTGCAATTCTCAGTATATTTCAAATGTTCTTGCTGAGGTACCTGACTTCAGGAGGAAGTCCTCACCTTTCCAATCCCAAAGGAGTTACACAAAAAATGGACAAAGCACAGCTTTACATTAGAGAAAGCTAGCTACTCTAGTTGAAAGTTCAAGCAAAATGAAAAAAAGATATGCACCTTGCTCTTCTGAAATCCAAACCTGCAACACTGCACTTCCTCACTCATATTCCCTACTTGCATGAACAGGACCATGAAAATCAACAGCACTGAACTCTCTTATGCTAAGTGGCTGCTGAATGGAGAACATACAAAAAACTCCCTTTATTCAGCACAGCGCAAGGGACTCCATCCAACTTCCCTTTGAAGTTGGTCAAGAGTACTCGCACTAACTTTCCAAGAGCTGAGTCTGACTACCACTAGAGTAAATACTTATTCCTGAATGCTTACTGTTTTCTCATTTTTTTAACCCCAATGTGAAAAATCATGACAAGAATGAAAAGTAAATTGTCTAAATTTTGTACATAAAACGCATGAAGACTGAAATGTTAGTCATAATAAGGTTTTTACCTTATTATGACTTACATTTTTTCATAATTTTTAGGCCAACAGGTAGTTCTTGCTTATTCTTGAGTAAAAGAAAAAACAAGGCTGAAAAAATTATAGCTTTACTGACATCCTACTACTGGCTCCCAGAAAAGACAAAAGAATTAAGGCTCTATGAAAGACATGAGAGTAGCAACTGAAAAAAAATAAGGCAGTGTAAATGCAAAAGTATGTAAAATGAAAAGACCAACTAAAGCAGGAAGTTTTAGTGAATGGCCTACGCTTCTATATGCTCCCTATCTAGACAATTTTATTTTCTTCACCTACATGCTGCTGAAGCCCTGATTTGAAAGTCTGCTACACATATAAAAAATCATGTTCAGATAAACTCTTCAAGAAGCTTTGCTGTCCTGAAGTCACTTTATACCAGAAAGAAATCAACAAAACTGTAAATTGAAGGTATGAGAAACCCAATTAAGATTCCTGGAATTACATCTTCTAAATAGAAAGGGTAAATACCTCACTCATTTTTTGGACATCCCTTTCACATAAGTAAACCTTTGGGAACAGAGCAAAGAGGGAGGAAAGAAAAATTTTAATGGAGTCAGGGAGAGGGTAATGAAACAATCCTGGGAAAACAGTTTTAGCAGGTACTGCTGCCTTATCACTGAATTTTAAATACTCAATTTCAATTCCCTTCTGAAACAACAAACACATCCCATAGAGCTACAATAAATGCAAACACTACATATTAGACGACACAATGCAACACAACAGTGCAGGTGTGCACAATTTATATATACAAACTCAATGGATGGATACAACAGGAAAACATCTTCAAGAGAAATGCGCAGTAACACACTGCAAAAAGAAAGTGCAGATGGCACAGTAACAAAAGTGACTATTTGTCTCTGGACAGTTCTAGTTTCACGACTGTTCAGTAGGCTTATATTTTTCAGAAGGCTTACATTTTTCACAAAGGAAGAGACAAAGAAAGCAGTATTTTTTTTTTCCTTCAAATCTTGGCTTCCCAAATTAAATTGATTTTTATGGTTTGGCTGATTCACAAATCTGAAAGGTGCTCCTTATTGAGGCAGCAGGGAGATTTTGATTGCTAAGTTTATGTACAGATCTTTTTGGTACTATGTAAAAGTATGTTAACTCACCCAGACATTCAGATAAGTATACAAGTACCTACATGCCACTGGAGCGATGGCATTAACACTGAAACATTTATTCTTGTAAATCTGAAAGCAACAGGAATTGTTGTTTTGATGACCAATTGATTCATTTATATATTTTTTCTGTTTGATGTAACATAGTTGTATAGTTGTGTAGCCATAGTTGTATGGCTAAAAACAAAAGCACATAGTCCTTTACTAGAAGGTGCATATGCACCTAACACACATTTGTTACCTAGCACCCCTATGACAAAAAACAGCTGAACAACCCCTAGCCATACCCACCTTTTCTTATCACTCTGTGTGTTACAGCTTCTTACTTCCCACCTTAATGCTCATACACATTACTTATTTTTCACTCCCTTAAAGAAGATGAGTATGATGTTGAGTGTTCAAAGCAAAGAAAATGTTGAAAAAATTCTACCAATAAGATAAAATTAGCATCACACAGAGCCACACACAGATCCTAAATGCACCTTTGCCAGTTGTATTATTCAATGAATTCAACAGCCCCTGGCCAAATGATCCCTACTGGCAACAATGCTATGCCAGCTTCCATTAAATGCAGACCAGGAAAATCATATTGCTCCCAAACACAGGGTCCTTCAATACCTAGGTCAAAGAATGAGGGAATAAACCATTACTGCAGACCGTTAGCAATTTGACTGAAAAGACAGAAAGACAACTGTATCAGCCAGTGATTTGTAATAGGTTCTCCGCTCTACCAGCACCCTCTGTGTTCTGCAAACTCAGCTGCATCGACTGCAGCCCCAGAGACACGTGACAGCGTTACTTACTGCTACCTAGAAGCATGTACCTGTACTAAATGTAACAAACTGGGTTACCAGAACAGATAGGCTGCACACGCAGATGACAAATTCCCTTCCTTTTCCTTTTTAGAGTGCTCTCAGACATCCTGACACGACTGAAGGGAAATAGTACCTACATAGTACAGTCTATTTATTGCTGCAGCAGTTCATGTACCAACACACCTACAACTCACCCTGAGGGGCCAAGGGCTCCTTGCTGGAGTCGCCAGCTGCAACATTAAACACCACATCCCTGTGACCTATGGCAAAGCAGGAGTGTGGGCAGATTCTCAATTTTCAGCAGTAGTAGATGGGGAACAGGGTTGCAGATGGAAGGAAAGTTTCCAAATGCCTCGTGCTATCGGTCCCATTCAGAAGAACCCGGAAAATACTAAGCTGTGAACTACACACAGAGCCCGGGAACTGGTACATTTCGGAATACGTACAGAAAATGAAATTGCTTCACTTTTGCACAGAGCTCTGCAACGGCTTGAGTGCAAAATGGCACTATAACAACATTATCTGAAGCTGTCCAACTTCAGAGAACGCATTAAAACAACATTAAGCTGCCTCTTCGACCAGGTCTCTCTCTTTTACCAGTGACATTTCAATGGAAGGAGCAGAAAAGGGTTTCAGACACAGCCACCGGGGACCGAACCACCGTACGAACATTCCCGCAATCCGGACGGACTGCAATCCCTCTCGGGGCAAAGTGTTGATTTTTCCGGCGCGCCTGCTACCCTCCAACACAACTTTTGCCATTTAAAGCCCCGTCGAGCGGCAGAGCGCGGGCAGGCTGCCGCGGCAGGAAAGCAGGACACCGGGCTCGGGTGGCGCGGCGCTCCGCGGCGGAGCGAGGGCCGCGCCGCCTCCGCCCCGCCGCCGGG
>WBMY01000392.1:372912-435412 GCA_013397315.1 Donacobius atricapilla
AGAAAGGGGTTGCCAAGGGGGACACGGCAGCGGCCGCCGCTGCTGCTGCTGCTTCCCGGGGGTGCCGGCCGGGTGGTGGGGCCTGCGGTGCCTGGAGGGCGGTTGGGGGCGGTTGGGAACGACGGGCATGTTCCTCCCCTGTCTGCGGCAGTTTTTTCCCGAAACAAGGTGGGAGACATGTTTTGTTTGTGTGTACGTATGCATTATTTTAAACCATTATATAATCTTTTAAAAAATTGTTGTAATTAGCTGTCTCCCTACTCGCGCCACTGCTGGGCGGCGCGCACGTAGGTAGTCCCGGAGCGCCGCCTTGGCCGTGCTGGGGCGGGCGTTGAGCNGTGGGATCTGGTCGGAGGCTGGAGTCGATCATTTCAGAGGCCTCTCCCCACCTCGATTCCGTAAACCTGTGGAGAGCCGGAGCCCGCGGCCGCCCCGAGGCGCCGGTGCCGCCCCCCGCCCGTGCCCTGCCGGCCCGCTCGGCTCCCCGGCGAGACTGGAGAAGAGGTGGGAGACTCCATTCGGAGACACCGGCCCTCGCTGTCGCCGTAGCGGTCAGCTTTGGGAGAGAGCTATGGTGTTGTGTGTGCTGTGCTTAAAGTTACCGGACTTTGAGAGACGCGTTGCGGTGATGCCCTAATAGAGTTCAGAGGGGTGTTTTGGTTTGGCTTAATTAGTGTGAATTAAGTCAGCTGGGATGATTATTGCGAGCAGCTTGCCTCGAGCCTGTTGATCGTCGCAAGGGTCACGTTTCCACCTTTCCTCAGGACACACGTGTAACTCTCCCTGCCCAGCGCAGAGCTGTGTTCTGCAGTAATGGCTCCGAAAGTGGGGCTGTCGTTTTGAAAAATAACTAGCCACCAAATCTCTTGGCCCCTCTGGATTATGTTGGAAAGGACAAATAAGGTAGTTCTGAAACCTGGGCTCCTGCAGCAGAGCAGAATAGAGTATGGAATTAATTTGAAGAAGACCCAGTGAGATGCTACAACAAAATACAATATGTGTTGTCTTTGTCAAACTTTTTTTTTTCCCAGTGTTTTCACTGCATTTTAAAATGTAGTTCAGCATGGTTTATGGCACAACTTGATTTAAAGTCATATAGTCTTTATGCCTGGCTGAAGTTTTTCCTTTCCTAACAGTTTTTTTGAAAACTGGTTTAATTATAGTATACAAATACTTGCACTTTTATGTTCATTCTATATAACAGAAATTTAAAAAGACTTCTATTGTTTGCGTTTGTACGTGTACATATTTTTAAATTGTGTGGTTAAAATTTCTATGCAACATTCATAAAAACACCAGGACAACAATGTAGGATGGAATGAATGTAATAAAAATAGCAGTGCTAAATTTCGTTTATATCCCTGCTTTTGTCTGTAGTGAGGTGCTCAATATAGTGCATAGAATGCATTGTACACATTTTTTGCTTCTTTGAAAAAATAGTGTAATCTCTCTTTTTTTGGATAGAAAGTGATTGCTGGAATTGTCAGCAGAGAGAGAACAAAGTTCCACAAAGTTAAATTCTTTAGTGGAGAATTCTTCTTTATTTGAAGACTAAAATGAAGTTGTTGTCGCTGAAAAAATACGTAAGCTTAAGAATGGGTTTGTGTAATAATTGGCATTTAAAAGTATAGTTGTCAGAGCTTTGGACTCTGCTTCTGGAATGCTTCAAGCTCTTCCAACACTTCTTCTGCCTTTTTGTTTTTTGGGGTTTTGTTTGTTTGTTTGTTTGTTTTTCTGTAGTGCATATGTTTTTCTTTTGATTTTCTAAATATAGGTAAGACTTCAGTGGTTTGGAATAGAAACCAGAGAAAAGGACCAGTAGTTTGGGGACATTCTATTCCTTTTCTGGAACTTAAAGCTGTTATCCTACTGGGATTGTTGTTCTGGTTTTGTGCTTGCCTGTGTTTAGAAGGGTATTCAGAGGGCCCTATGTTTCTTTGTAAGACTTACATGGGCTCAGAAGGCCATCAGGACTGCTGAGCCCATGGAGACTTTGAATGCAATTGGCCAATCCCTTGAAAGGCCCAACCCAGGAACACATAAAAGTGCAGATTTTGTAGGATGGGTGGCGTATGGTTATCTGTGGCATAGGTGACAGGATCATCTACAAGCTTTTCACAGTCTGCCCTTTCAGATGGCATAATATTCCTGAAGCTTAGGTGTAAGAACCTGAAAGTGAGCTGGATCCTAGGTGAGCCTAGGTACTCCCTAAATTCATGGGAGATAGGCAGACTTACTGCTTGCCTTACTGCTTCCACCAGAGTTGTTTCTTAAAGCTGTTTCATTATTTGCTTCCTGATGTTATGTTTAACCAAGACTGGTGACAGTAATGGTCTAAAACGTGGTCTGTGTTCCTTGGCTGAGTTATTTTCCATTCAACAATTTCAACTGATGTTTAAATCACAATTCAGTAATGAGTATTTGTCATTCTCAAAGTGTTTCTTTGTAAGAATAAACACTGGAACTCCAGGAAACCCATATTAGGAATTTATTAGAGCACTTTCTTTCAACATCTTACCTGCTTTTCCATATTTGTTAGTTTCTCATCTGAAGAAAGTCACAAAAACATAATGCAAGAGATTATATCCAGAAGCTTTTACCTTATTTGCCCCTTACACACATTCTGAGGAAACAGAAATATATTTAGACTCTTCCTAAGTAGTATTTTTTGAAGCTGCTCTTTGTAAACTGATTTAATGACTGAATTGCTATGCTTTCTCCTACTCATCTGTACCAGGCAGTGCTTGTTCCACTTATATAGAAAAATATTCACTGAAAATTAAGAATTGCATCTTTTTTTTCAGTGGTTTTGGAGAATGTAATTGTTACATCTGTAAAACTGTATGTGTGTGTTTTAAACTGTGATAATAAGCACATCTTGTGATGGAGGGCCTTATGAAGGAAATTATCCCAGAAACTCAGGTCTGTTGGATGAGTGTTGAAGCACATCTGTGCAAACAGTTAAAGGAAATGCTGATGGCACACCTATTTGTCTAGCTGGGTCACTAAACACACTAAACTTGTAATGTCAGAAGGATGGAAACACTTGTAGTTCAATGGGCATTTCTATTGTGGGAGACAGTTCATGTGTTGTGCCACTGGTAGAGATGGCCTGGTATCCAGAAATATACTGTGATTTATCTGCTGCTGGACTCCATCAATAGTTTGTGAAGTGGTGTACTTGATTCCATTGTGGTCTTGCCGTCTGTTTCAGGACTGGCAAGTGTAACTTCAGCCTTTACATGGCAGATATGCTGAAACTTCGCTTTAATAAGAGCAGTTGTTTTCCTTTTCCTTGCATGCAGTTTTGAACTACTGGGCCAGACTTTCCTCCTTCAGTTGTGGATAGCCTGGTTGCCCCCAAATTTAAATCTTGTTTTTGGACAGAAATACTCTTCACAGAGATGTACCAGTATAGAAGGAATGGGAAAACAAAGCTGGACCTTTACTTTGCTCTTCACCATTGATACATGGCAGTAGAGTCTGTCCTTTTCTGGGTTTTTCATACCTGTTCGATGTTATTGGAAGACTGTGGCTATGGGCCACTTTTGGGAAAGATGAATACCAGTGACCAGTTTTCCCCTAGCAGCTTGCTGCCTTTTAGTCTGTGAGGTAGCTGGAGTTGGGACTCTTCCAGGTTGTGGGAAATTGTATGGCAGCAGCCCCATGAGACTTCAGTGCGGATGGTGTCACTTTTGCTTGTAGAAGTGGAAGGCCTTCCAGAAGCTGCTGCTACTTTTATCAACCAACATATGATTCATTGTCTTTATTTTTGATTGTAATTGTAAGCTACTTCCTTTCTTCCTGGGTTTAGAGGTTTGCAAGTCATTTTCATGGGATTCTCAGCAATGAGTAAGTAGCCATGGTCTGTTTAGACAGACCTGATGGCCATCATCACTCCCATCATTTAACCTCCATATTCTCTGACCCAGCCCTTCTGCACAAGAGATCACAAGGTGATCTTTGCTGAAGAGCCTGTAGAACAAATATTTAATGTGTTTCTATGAATGAAGTCCTGGAGCTACAGATGCACACCTCTCAGCGTAATATATTGCAGCTTTTCACACTAGGGGAATGGCTTACTTTTGGCCCAAGAGGAAATATTTCTTCTTCCTCCCTCACTCCCGGTTTCTGCCTGTTCTTTCTCCTCCCTGCCGTGTACATTAACTTGAAAGCCTTTGCCCAGCAGCTGTCTGGGGCTCTTTGGTAGTCATGTGCTTTCATTTGCTCTAATCATGATGGCAATTGATTGTGTTCCAGGATTTTCTAGTGCCCATTGGCTGAACTAAATTCTTACTTGAAATAGCTGTGAGACTCAGGACTTTCTGTTGCAACTCTTTTTACAAGACTTAAGAGTACTTTGAAGCATCTCCGGTGAGCCTACCTGTTTTAGACATAACTGCTGTTCTGAGGGCTAATCTGTCATGGGTTTGGGAGTTAATAAACTGTATCTTAGAGCATACAGGGAAAAATCTTTCCATTGTGTCCAGCAGAGAGAACCAAGGATGCAGAACAGCTGTAGCAGGTATTGTGCTCTGAGCTTGGAAAATCAGAATATCTGCTAAAGAGACTGGTTGTTTCATCTGTTGGGGGTTTCACTTAAGGGAAGTAGTTTCCTAAGAGCTGTATTTCTTCCCTTGCATGCTTGGTTGTTCTTAATAACCAATATGAAAGCTCTAATTTAAGAGGAGGTAAGTAGGGCTGAATATGTGTGGTTTGTCGCACAAGTTTTAAGACTCGTGTTTTCTCATGTTTTTCCTCTTTTGAGCTAACAAACCCTCATTTCTTGATATGGAGGAGGATCTCAAAATGCTGCTTGTTCTTTGGGTAGCGCAGCAGCAGGCAGTGGTTGACCTGTACAGGGGCTGCGTGGCTTTTGTTCTTGCAGTGTCCAGCTGGGGAGAATGTGGATGTGGTCTCAGTAGGCAGTCAGGATCTTGGTGTGTCAACTCTCTGATGAGAAAGTGTGGGTCTCTAAAATCCTGACAGTCAGACTGTGTGTTCACCTTGGCTGCTTGGCCACTGCTCTCTGATCTTAAATGGGTCAAGCTTGAAGAGATTAAAAAGTGGTATAAACTAGTTCTTCCTAAACTAGGAAGAGCTGCAGTGAGGAAGAGACAAAGACAAAAGGATGTGCTTGGCCGTGGTAATGAGTGATTGTTACAGTTGAAGAAAAATGGGGTGAGAGGTAGAGAATTACATGGGGATAAGCAATATTACAGTAAAAAAAGATCTGGCAAGTAATTAATGGCCAGCCTGCTCTTTGGAGTTGATCATGCCTTTTTTAGAGGGTTTCATGGCAGAAAGCCACAAAAAACGTGTTTTTTTTGCAAATAAATACCGCGGTCACTAAAGTTAGACGTTAATGATAAGTATTTGACTGTAATGACAGATTTTTTTGAGATTTCAGAGTATCGCTTGTTGACTCTATGTTTTAAAAACAGGCAACATAGCAGAACTCTGTGTTTCTCCCAGAAGTAAAATTACACTCTGTGTTGTATATGTGTGACATTGTAACCAGAGACAATTTATTGATTTAGGCATGCTTTATCAGCAAAATTACCTCTTCTGTGTTGCATCATCTTGGCAAATTCCACTCTGTTGCAGACACTCTCCATGCAGGAGTGAAATAGTGTCCAAGAACACCATATCTTTGTTTTCTCTTGTTTGTTTTTAATGTAAATGACAGAATTAGTTTGTGAATGACTGAGTGAGAGACATGGCATGTTGGTTTCCCATTAAGATGAAGGCTAAAGTTGTTAGGGACTTGTACCAGAGGAGAGGAATATGCATATAGCAGTGGAATGACTGCTGCTCTTTGGGCAGGACCAAACTGCTAAATGATCTCTCCTGTACTGGTGGTCGCTGTCTGCGAAACAGTTATGTCTCAGTCTTCCTAGGAAACAGCCCACTGGGAGGTGAGCTGTTCCTGAATCATGTAGAGTGGGAAGACGTGTGCTCCCTGGCTGGCATTAAGGTGGAAAGGAATGTACAAACTTGTTGCTATCTTTTATCACCTTTTGCCAGCTCTACACCGCCCTTTTGTCTTGAGTTAAATCCCATCCTCACTTCAGAGACTGTGTTCAGAAGAGTCATCTGAGAAGCCATGGTGTCACTACACATTATAGCTGATGAGATACTGTTAGTTCAGTTTCCTTTGCTGGTGTAGCATTACATAAACTAAAAATATGTGGATGTGATTACACTCAACAAAATGTTATATTTTAAGCTATACTAAAGTATTCAGCTATATTAAGCTATCCTAGTTTGTCTGCATCCACCTGTAAACCTTTTTGCCTTAGCCCCTTATGCTCTTATGTATTCAATAGTGTTAACAGTATTTCAAATCTGTGTTTGAAATGAGTGAAATACACCACATGCCTGCTTTTACCAATCAGTCATAATAGTTCCAGTTATGAGCTGGAGAGATGCTAGTTCCTTAAGTAATAATAGCTTCTGATCATGGAGAATAAAGGGTTTTATTTCAAGCTCTACTTCCTATATTAATTTTCTTCATAGAACCGGCTTTGTTCAAGTTGTATTTGCTAAATAAATAATTCATGGTCTATATTTTACACGTTTTGTTCCCTTCTGGTTTAGATTACATGAGGTAGAAAATTAAATTTAAATAATGTGTTACTCTTCAATTGTTTTTATTTTTCTATTGTGTGTGTTTTTATATATTAAAATATATTATCTTTTTAGGAAGCTGCTCTAGAAAAACTTTTAGGAATTCACACAATAGTTGCACATGGCAGGCTATGCAACTTGCCTGAAGCCAGGTATCACAAGAAGTGACACGAGGGGTGGAATCAATAGCCCAGCTGAAGTGCATCTGCGCCAATACACACAAGATGGGTAAAAGCCAGGAGGAGCCAGAAGCCATGGTGCTGTGGGAAAACCATGATGTAGTCACCATCATGGAGACATGGTGGGGTGATTGTCATGGCTGGAGTGGTGCAGTGGATGGTTATAAGCTCCTCAGAAGGGGTATGCAAGGAAGGAGAGGTGGTGGGGTGGCCCTCTGCATTAGGGAGTATTCCAGCTGTGTAGAGCTCAAGGATAGTGATGATAAGGCTGAGTGCCTGTGAGTGAGAACCAGGGACATGGCCAA
Source organism: Donacobius atricapilla (assembly GCA_013397315.1). NCBI lineage: Eukaryota > Metazoa > Chordata > Aves > Passeriformes > Mimidae > Donacobius > Donacobius atricapilla. Next base: position 380,027 of record WBMY01000392.1, read on the forward strand.
CAGGGCAGTCATCCTGAGGGGTCTCTCATGGACCGCCCAGCCAGGATGAAGAGGCGAGTGAAGTATTCTGTAGGCAGCAGGGTGGTGTTTCACAATGGCTAGTGCCTGCTCTTGTGCGAGACTTTCACTTGATATCTACGTTCCCAAAAGGGTTTTACTGCTTTGTTTTGTTGCTCTTTGGAGAGCTAGATGCTTGAAAGAGTTATTTTTGTGGTCCTGAAAATTAATCTCTGCTTCTGTTGCTTCATAGTGTTTTCAGCTTTATACAACATCTAACCATAATAAATCTCTTTTCAGTTCTTTGGCTTTGTGATTCTTAAAACCATAGGAGGTTCCAGACTTTTTGGTTTTATGTTGTGATTTGAGGAGCATATTTTCAATTCCTCTAAACTAGTATTATTTAAGAAGTGGCAGAATATCTAAGTGACCTTTAAAAAGTCTGTGTTTTGAAGTCATTTTTAGCTAGAACCTTTCCTGGAAATTCCTTTTTACCACCTTTGTTTGCCATGGCAACAAACTATATGTGGTTTAAGGGAGACCATCCATCTTGTAAAATAATCTGGTTCTCTAGCCTTGTATAGTTGCTTCCACCATCTTCACGTTTGATTTCCTTTGGTCTAAAGACTGTTACATATTTTTTAATTATAGCTTACTAAATTTATGTGAAATCTGTTGTAAAGAGTAGGAGAAAAGTGCCTCTGGCTAGATGGCACTGGTCATCTTTGATACTGGCTAATTTTGTTTGGTTGTGGGGTGCTTGGATTTTATTGTTTTAACTCCTATATATATGCTACTAATGAGTGAAAACTTTCATATCCTCCTGCCACATGCATAAGATCAAACACCATAAAATTCTGTGAGAAGTAGGACATCATAAGAGCAGATTTGTAGAACATAATGTTTAACATTGAGGTCCTGATGTCTGCAATATTATGTATTTGGGCTAGCTGTGATCTGGTCCCATGGACTGAATGGTGACTTCTGGTTTAAATGCACTGGTTTCATGCCTGGATCACACTTTTTAAAGTCTAGGTTCATCTGAAAGAATTAAGTTTCCTTACTGTACTGTGGAGTGTGAGTTACAGAGGACTGTTATGAAAAGCAGGCTCCTTGTCCAAACTAAAACATGAACACTGGCACACCCTACATCTGTCACAATTTAACCTTGGAGCCATGGATCTTTTGATGTAAATTTAAATTTCTCCTAATTTTAAGTGCTTAAAGTCTTCAGTGTATATAGCTGTGTCAGCCAAGATGGTGACCACTGTATACAGACAAGGTTTACAATATAAAATTCCAACTGATGATAGCTCAAAAGTGGTTCTAGCTTCAAATGCCTCTAGCTTAAAGGGAAAAAATAAGACACTTTAATTGCTTGTTTGTATTAGTTAAGACTTTTTAGCCAGTGTTTGACAGATTTGCTTAGAAGTAGTAATTTTGAAATTGTGATGGCTTGGCTTAAAGTAAAGCTTTCTGGTCTAACATATAAGCTGTGTGCAATAAGCTAGCACAAATTTTTTTTACTGAGTTCAGTAGGGAATTGTCTCTAGCAACTTCATGTAATTGGGAATTGTCTCTAGCAACTTCATGTAATTGATTGCTAAATTATAAATTACTAGAGCTACAACAATGAAGAGCAAAGCTATTATATTCAAACTGTACTTGCATTTTTTTTACACAAGTGTTTGGAAATGTTTTCTGATGCTTACAGGTGCCACTTCATATTTCATTATGGACCGTTTCGAAGACATATCAGATGGTGAAGTGGATCATGCCTTCTTTGACAGTGACTTTGAGGAAGAGAAAAAGAAAGCTGAAGAAAATGGCGAATGTATAGAGAAAGGAAGTGCAAAGGCAGCTCTTGCAGACGCTGATTTGGTTTCTAATTCAAAGGATGAAAAGTGTTGTGATGAGGAAAGTGAGGAAAAGCAGATAGATCTGCAAAAGGATCAGTCTCTAGAAAATAGCAAAGATCCTACTGAAGATGCTTCATCTTTGACAGTTTCTCCAGTTGCAGAGAATGCAGGTACATCTGGAGCAACACCCGCAGGAAACAGAGGAACAGAGGATATTGTTCCTGCTGGAATTCCTAAAATAGTTAGAGAGGGTGAAGAAGATTACTATACAGATGAGGAAGATAGTAGTGATGATGGCAAAAAACAGAAGGTTAGACCAAAGTCAGCTAAGCAACCAAACAATATAAAAAAGGCTAGCAAAAAATACACTGTCAGCTCCTCCTCTTCTTCCTCCTCCTCCTCATCCTCCTCATCATCATCCTCAAGCTCAGATACAGATTGTTCTGACACAGATTCTGATAGCTGTTTATCAGATTCATCTCATTCTCCAAAAAGGAATGCTTGCAGAAATGCTCTTCTGTCTCCAAAACAAAAATTCAAGTCAGCAATGAAATTAGCAGAAGGAAAACCAAAGCTTGGTGATGACCTGGAGGAGTCTGAAGATACAGTGACTGACGTAACACCTCTGTCAACTCCAGACATCAGTCCTATCCAGTCTTTTGAATTTGTAGCATCAAATGATAAGAAACTAAAAGTAAAGAGACAGGAAAACGTGAACCAAGAATCATATGGTAATTTTGAGAATTTAAGTACAACACTAAATGTGCAAAACCTGTGCTGGGAAATTCAATCTTATATCTGTATTTTTTTAATTAGATTCCGAGTTTGATCGCAGATATAGTCGAAAAGTCTTGCATGATGCCATGGACCTGAATCAGCTGCTGAAAGGTGATTTTTAAATTTTCTTTTTACAAAATACAACATCTGTCAATTGTTGAGAGCAACTGTGTTCTAATAGAAGAGAGTGGGGTTTTCATATGCCATGTGTATTTTTAAAACTGGTTGCTGTTTAACTGGTGTTGATCTAATTCTTTGAATTCTCCTCTATGTAATAGTACTGATTCTGCAGTAGAGAAAAGAAGCATGTGCTGGTTTGCATATATCTAGAAGTAAGATACACAGCTAGGGTGAATCCAAAAAAGATTTGATATATTAATAAATTGGATAATAAAACTGCACATGCATTTTAAGGTGTACTGGATTATGGCACAATTTAATATCTAAATTAAAACATCAACCTTCCTGTTGAAAGGCTGGTTTATCAACCTCCAAAACTGAAAGACAATCCAAAATGTCATTGCATTATAAATGGTATTCTTAAACTTATAGTACCATTTTTTGATAATTAAACAGAAGTATTTGAAATTATTTTCTGAACTAGGTGTCTGCCTTCTAAAATACCATGGGTTGACTAGAGATATTTTAAAAAGAAAAATAGCAGTAATCTTTACTAAAAGTAAAGTGGTTGCTTCTGGCTAATAGACTTTAAAAATCTTAATAATAAAGTCTAAGAAAGTTTGCAATCTCTTTCCCTGCATTCATTGCACACCTTCATTATGTGGGGTGAGAATGCCGTGGATGATCTCATGTGCGTATTTTCAGATCCGCACTGTGATTTTGCATTTGTTTTCATGGTCCAGAGTTTTTAGTACTAAAATCTGTGGAACAAAAAAGGCTTGACTCAAGAAATCTGCTGATCTCAGGTGAGGAAAGCTTCTTTTAGTTTAAGTCTGGTACATTGCAGGCCAGGTTTGCTGTGTTGAAGTAAGTCTGGCATGACTAAAAAACTGTATGTGTTGTGTTTCTTTACTTTGCACCTTGCCAGACTGAGCTTCTAGTGAATAAAGATTGTATAGATGGTTTAACTTGCCTGTAAGTAAAAAAAATGACGATTTTACTTGTATGGAAATTCTTCTGATGTTAAGAAAAGCAACACCAGCCATCAAGAAAGGTAGAGCTTTTTCTCATCCCTGTCAGTCCTTGTGCTTCAGCCATTCTTTCATACTAGAAACCATTCCAACCAGTTGTCAAAACATGATGTCAGAAGAGTTGTTGCTAGGCAATTGAAATGATGATGTCCCGTGTCCTTATTTGTTCCCTGTTAGCAAGAAGCTAGTTAATAACCAGTGATTACCAATGGATTCATCTCATCCCTAAAACATATGGGTATTATTGCTCAGAGTAGGTCTTCTCAGAGATGCATCTCTGTTGGGGAGAGGAACTTTTTTTCTCAAAACTGAAAACTAATTCTAAATAACAATAAAGATAAAGTAATGAGAAGTAGAATTCATATGGTCTAGCAGCTAATGTTCCTGATTAATGTGTATATTACTCCCAAGCGCCTCTCTAAATCAGCAAGCACAACATAGCTTAATTAGTTTGGGCATTTTGAAGATTAAATGGGGCAGAATTATTAATGGTGGAAAGTAACTAGTCTGGGAAAATCGGAGCTAATCTTATTCTGAGTTACTGCTTACAGATTTTTTTGTACACTTTAGGGGGAAAAAAAGTGCAAATAATTTTCCCCCACCCGCCACTCTCCATTAAATGTTCATCAGAACTGCATAGGCATAAACATTGCTGCAAGCCCAGACTGGAGTGCGTGAAAAAATATTTAAATAATCATGATTGGTTTTTAAAGTATAATATTCTTCCAGTGCTTTATACTGATGAAGCATTTTATTTAAACTTTTTGTCAAATATGCTCGTAATATAGCTGGACCTAAGCATTTACAGCAGTTATTCAAGTTTAATTTCCCAAGGTCCCCAGACACTTTTGCCATGGGATTGGCAAAATTTCCATGTGATCTATTACTATGTTGTTTCTATGGGGCACACAGTAATTAATTTTGTGTGATTATTCACAATACCAATGCAAACGTTTGGGAAGACTGGAATCTCTTGTATTGAAAAAAGAATTGCAAGAACAAAGAAAGGAAAGACATTTTTTCAAAGAACAAGTTTTTTGAACTAGCACTAGAGTCTCGTTGTTAGAGGCAGCAAGTAGTTTGTGTATCTTGAAGCAGAATTAATTTGAAGCATTTAGAAACTGTTGCAGTTAAATTTAAAAATAATTTTAAAAGTTTTCCCTTTATATGTCATTTACCTATTTGTATTCTTATTGAAAACTATTCATTTGTAAGCTTTTAAAGAATTGTATTAGACAAAAATTCATCATGCTTTTATGACTCCTAAAGCTATGCTTGTTCTTGATAAAAGCCAAATTTTCCATTATGCATTCCTTAATAAGGTAAAATCTCACAAATGACTTATATGTTCTAGTTGAAAACCTCAGTGTCCCTGCTCTGTATTGCACTTTGTTTTTAGATGGGTAGTGCTGATAGCAGGTGTGATTATAAATTTTCAGGTAGAAATACAGTTTTCCAGTTTTTTCATGGTGTTATATAGATTTTTATATGTAATTGTTTTGTGATTCCATGATGTTTCCCTTTGCTATAAACCTTGAAGATATTTCAGAAAATTAATAACTGAAAGCAATATTCTAAACCCATACTAATAAAAAATGTCAGTTATTTCTGCTGCTGTACTCTTGAGTAATCTAAACACAAAGAAGGGAATTAAGTATGGCAATGCAAAGAAATAGATTGTAAAAGATTGTTTTTGAAGGTAATTTCATAAATCACTATGTTAGAAATCTGGGAATCAAATAAATTGGAAAATTTTCTGATGCTCTTTTGCTTGATCCTATGTCTTGATTATTATTCAGATTAAGAGGTGGATTAAGTATATGAGTGTGAACTAAGCACTTGCTATCTCAACCCATTATGCTACAGATTTGCTCTCTGTCTTTAGACAAATCTCGTGGTTTCTGTAAGTTCAGAACAGAGTTGTTTGCTAAAATTGCTCTGTATCTCTATCTAAATTTGGTATCAATAGAATGGGGTAGCACAAGGTATATACAGTGCTAAAGAATTTTGTACTTTGTGTTTTCTTCTCTGTAAAATGGGGTTGATACCTGCTTATTCTACAGAAGTATCTATGAGAATTAGTCTGTAAACCCATGGTATTAGCTATTATTAACTTGAGGAGGTGGTGTGGTGGGTAAGTAGGGCAGCTGGCCACAGGCTGAAGTTCTATCCTTCAAGCTCTTGCTGACCTCTGTGCTGATAAATTTTTTTGCCTCTTCTACGCCTTAGATTTTTAAAATAGAGCTTCCTCTGTCAAAAGCTCTATAATATAAATATCATTATTATGAAAGTAAAAGCTCTCTGTTTCTGAATAAATTCTGTTGTCGAAGATTAAATAGCAGCCTCAACTGAACATGAAGGAATCACTTTTAACTTTTTTTTTTTCATATAATTTGTCACTCAGGAGATAGAACAAGTTTTTGATATCCAAAACTTTGCTCTCTTTAGGGATACATTAAATATGTGATCATTTATGCTGAACTAATGTATTTGTAGAAAAGCTGCTAAGCAGTATCTAAATTTAAAGGAGACTCTACAATATACATGTACCCAAACTGTAGAGTGGAACTACGCATATATAGCTTTTCTGCGGCATTCCATTTAGTGTGTGTTTAGTGTTTGAGCTAAATTTCCATATGTATGTGTATTGATATGCTTGGTTTTCACAGGCCTAGAAACTCGTGTTGAGGTAGAAGTGCAATTGCTAGCTTATTTTTATATTTAGAGTTTGAAAAGAAATTGAAAATCTGTGAGATTATGGAGAGATACAGGCTTCCCCAACATCCATGAGAAACTTTGTAATTGTGGGGAAAAAAAGTCCAGCACCTGCAAGATATCTTTCTCATGATACCAAGAGATAACTAGCAGCCCTATTTAAGCATGTTAAAATAGGGAAAAATTTTACCTGAAAGGGACATTCTCCTTTTCTTACAAAAACACCAAATCTTGCATTGTCCAAAATCCATTTTAAAGAGCTCTGTGGCCTGCAATAATGGGTGTTCTAGGAAATATTTGTTTAGAGATACCACAGGGAAATAGTTTCACTCTTAAACTACTATATATTGATGATGAGTTGTGATTTATTTTATCCTTTTGTACTTTTCAAATGTGATACGCAGGTGGTAGTGTAGCAGTATTAAAAAAAAATCAGTCAAGTGTAAGCTTTGAATCAATTTATATTGGGATTGCAGAAGATACACTGAAACATGCATGATTTTGATTTTAGCCTTAATGTCGTTAGGGTGGCTGTATCATCCTGTCCTAATGCATTTGACTTGCTAATTAGAAGTGGTATTTTATGTAAGGTTTGGCCTTTCTCATTCTGCAAGATTATTTCAATGCTTAGAAATTGAAAGCAGTCAACAGCTTGTTTGTGGCTTAAAAAACAGTCAGGTATCTTTCCATGGAAACCGACTTTCATGGAAATCCTGTGAATCCTTGCAGTGTACAAGTTGTTACGCAAATGCTGCTGCTTATTTATCATATTATCATCATCCCAAATTATATTTAAGGTCTGACTAACAATGAAAGTAACTAGTGGTTTAATTAAATTACTTACTACCCACTGATAGAGTATGTATATGATAGGTAAATTATATTTCATTGTTCCAAGACTTACAAACTCTTCAGAAACTTAAATCATCACCTTAAACTGTAGTGTTATCTCATATTGTGAGTGGCCATTGCAAAAATAGGTAAACCATTCAAACTGTTAGGCTTTGTAATTAAAGAGTAGTGTGGGTGCATTGATGAATAAATCATTGAAATAACTATGAAACTCAAACCACCTGAGTTATATAACATGAACTGTGCTACCGATTTTTATTAGCATTTGGAATTTTACTTTTTTGCTTATTGATGGTGAATTTTGCTTATTGATGGTTTTGTGGGCATGTGCTGACCTCACTTAAACACCTACTGTCTTTGCCATGAAAGCGATGTTGCCAGTGAGTGGAAGCATGCATTCAGTACATATTGGATACACATTCCTGCTGTGGGTTACCTAATTATCTCTCTTAGCAAGTGTGTGGGGAATAGAAATTTGATGTTGTGTAAATGGTGCTTTACAGAGGCAGGTTGGACAGATTTTCAGTCAGGTGACTGGAAGCAGTGGCAACTGTTACTGCTGATTTGAAATTCAGGGGTCAGAAGTGTCTTGCTGAACCGCGGAAAGAATGTCACCTCTGCTTTTGGGAGACCTACAGAAGTTTTTTCGCACCGCTTTCTAGATTGCTTCTATGGTTTATTTGAGCATCATTTAAGGAGTGTTAAGCAGATTTCTTCTGCGTGTTTTGTTAGGAACATGCATGCTATATTATTAGTGATGCTCTTTCTCTAAAATGACACAGTATGCATTGGTGTCTCTTTTTTCTACTAAACTTCAGATTATCCTGTGACACAGTTCCTATTGACATCAGTGTTGCATTTGTGTGGTTTAGAAAAGACTCTATGGGTAGGGTCCAGTAAGTTATGGTTTGCTTTACTGTGGTGTTTGCAGATTAAATTCTTCCTGACCATAGATTTTAACCAAGTAAAACATAACTCCAATTAATTAACAGCTTGAAAAACAACAAACCTTTTACTTTTACTGTGTTGCCTGGTCCAGTGCTTTGGTGTGTTGCAGCAAAAAGCTAGTTGTGAAGTTTCAAATGGATTCTTGGGTCATATAGAAGGCTAATAACAAAAAGATCATTTGAGGAACTGGAGAGTTTTAGATTGGTATTTTCATTCCATCCCCTGAAAAAAGGACTTGCTGCTGCATGTGTTGTATTGGGTCAGAACTTCTGATGAAAAATTAATGAGTCTTCTGTAATTCAGCCATCTATCAATAGATTACTTACTGGGTTTTGGCAGTTGTCTGCTTAGGCTTTACTGAATAACTTCACAACAGAGCCTTTGTGATGTTCTTAATTCCTTCACTGTATTAATATATTTCTCTTGAATTGTGATAAATTCAATATTATGACTGTTGGCAAGCTCTCAACCTCAAAAGTTGTCAGAAAGCTGTTGGCAGTAGTAAAGTCAGATTCTACATTAAGAACAAATAATAATGAGGCTAAGAATGAGCAACCTACTGAAGAAAGTGGGATGGAGTCTCTTTCTGCCTGACACAAGTGGGAAAGGCTATCTTTGTGGTGAGGTGATAAAAGGTGTGGATGAGGCACTGTGAAGTGATACATATTCAAAGGAAAAAGGCTAAGGAAAGGAAGAAGAAAGAAGAGATGAATGGAAAAAAAGTCTGTGTTGAGAAGGGGATGTGAAGAAGCTGGAAGATGAGAGTTAAAGTAAAGTTAGTCACATGTTGTCCTTGCATATGTAAGAAGTAGTATGCAGTAGAGCAATGCATGGATATGTACATAGATACGTATTCATTCTAATTGCTTGGGAGCTTCCGGTAAAACAGGGAGTGTTTAGTGCTACAGCAGTTGCATACCACTATGCCCAGGAGATCTGAGTGAGGAAGTAAGGCAGTGCTTGTTGAGCTCTGTGTGTAGCAATCACTTCAGGGTTCCTTGAATCATTGTTTTAGTTGCATTTGCTGACCAATTTTGGGGTAAAAGAGAAAGACCTTCATTCCATGTCATTGCTCTGGTTTTATTTTTTCATCACACCTAATAGCAGTTTACCAAAAAAGTCAGCAAATAGGTAGCAAGCAATTACCTTGAAGCATTTTTAATCTCTTCACTGGCTATAATCAAAAGTATAATCAGTCTCTGCCAAAGTATGGCCTGCTATCTTGGAATTAAAAGTCATTGACCACTGAAAGCATGAAACCTGTATTTCTGATTGAAAAAGTCTTTATCCAGAATGCCATTGCTTTAAATTGATTTTGACTAGTTGGCACCATCCACAGAGACAAAAGAATGGTTGGAAATTTGTGCTGACAGTCATTCATAAATTTAAATGTCTCGTCTTCATCATCAATAGCATTGGTGCCACAAGGGTGGGTCAGGACTTGAGTTTAACAACTGTTCTTTGTCACAACCGGATATCCACTTTTGTGTATGACGTGCAGTCCTCTTTAATCCATGAGATGTTATGGATATAAGGCAAAAGGTAAAATTACCTTTCCTAGCTCCATAATAATACAATTATCAATTATGTAACATGATATCTTCTTCAGATAGTTGTTCAATTTACTTTCTTCTAGCTGTGTTCTGCTGTGCTGGTTTTGCTTGTTCCAATAAAGACATTTAAAAATATTTTCTACTGATATGTATGCTGCAGCTTGATGTGAATTGTGCTGCTCTAGTTATTTTCTTTGTATTTCTCTTTGTCCCTTGTAGGCTTATCCAGATGAGTCTCATTCCAGGTTTGTCTCCTCCAATGGTGTTGATGCCTATACTAGTTTTACCTTGAGAATAACTTACTAAACCATAGAGATGTTTTTCAAGACATTTATATTGTATTAACCTGTTGGGTGGCACACTTTATCTGCGCTAGTTCGCATTGTCGTTTGATTTTGAGGTGATTTGCATCTTCCCCTGACAAAACCAGAATTTGCTCATGTGGGCAACCTCACAGAGCTGCCTAGGGACAGTTCTTGCCTATATTGGCCAGCATGCTGATAGTGCAAGTTTACTAACTTCCAGATGAACGCTGAGATTCATGAAGTGTTTGGATTTTGCATTTTGAATACTGTTCTTAAATTTTCAAAGACAGTAGCAATATTTACTTGCATCAATTCTGAAATAAAACCAGTTGAGATACTGCAAGAAAGATTTCATTTAATTTTGAAGTAAGAAAACACTCTTCATTCTTTGAGTTTTTTTCTCTGTCGGGCTGCCAGGCTGCCTCAGACATTTCTTGCAAACAGATTGCTAATGTGGAAGTGTTTGCTGAGGAAATATTACTGCCTGCGTGTTTTTTTTTGTTTGTGTTTCTTTTGGTTTTTTTTTTTTTTTTTGTGGGGGGGGGGGGTGGGGAGGGTTGTTTTTGGTTTTGGTTTTTTTTTTCTTTCTGCTTTGGATGTCTGTTTTGCCTGTGTGGACTTTTAGGAATAAGACTGAGGGATGTCTTTTGAAGGCACTATGATATCAGAGTAGTGTGGGGAATTGCACAAGTATGGCTTTTTTGTCTGTGTCTCAGCTCCAAAAATCTAACCTGACCTGGTGCTGGCTTTCCTATACCATAGATAATGCAGTGGTTTGATGGGGTAACACTATGACAGCAAATTCTTACTCAGCAGTTGCCAGAAGACGTGCTGCAGAGCTTTAGAAAGCAAAGGCTTAGAAATAGGTCAACAGCAAAGCTCCAGTGGAACTGTAATAAATAAAGCTGTCTTTGGCTAATAGTGAACCTATCCAGTTATCTTGCTATTGTGCACTTCAAGTTGCTGTGTATTTTTAAGTCTGCATTCTTTGTCTTGAAACCTTATTATCATGGTTTCATTGTTGTTTGCTTACTCTTTTAAATTTCCATGCCCCAGTAGTTTTTCTTGGGTTATATGCGCTCACTCATTTCTCGCCATCCATTAAATTTATGTTTCATCATTCCCTTTTCATTCCTTCACCAATATGATGTGGAATTGCTTTCGGAGTTAAGTATCAACGAAGTCACTTCCGAAAGTCTGCTTTGTGTCTCTGAGTCAGTCTTCCCCCGTGTCAGTTTTCTGTCTGAAACGTTTCTATTCCGCCTCTCTGCTGACATGGGTACTTTGGATTAACTTGCAAGCAGAGTTTACATCCTTTTTTATATGCAAACATCTAAATTGTTACTATTCTAAACATCTAAATTATTATTGTATGCAAACGTCTAATTTACGTTTTAATTCTTGGTTCTAGTTTATGTTTAGTACCGGGTTCCTGAAGCTGTGTTTTCTAATCTGCTTGTTTATTTCTCTTTTTCCTATCTTAAAGCTTTCTTACAGTTGGATAAAAAAGAACAAAAGCTAACCATTGATCAGCCATCTGGAGGAATAAGGAAAAATTACTCTTTCACAAATGAAGAAGTAAGACAGATTGATCGGGAAAACCAGAGGTTGCTAAAAGAACTGTCCAGGCAGTCTGCAAGGCCAAGGAGAAGCAGCACGTTGAAGACGTCTGTACCGCTGCCTAGATTGTACCACAGTGCCCTCAACAGGCAAAAAGAGCAGCAAAGAATTGAAAGAGAAAACCTGGTAAGTTTTGAGTGTGGATGCGGATCAGTAAATTGAGAAGCGCTATTTCTTGTCAGATGAGCTGTTGCTAAATACTTAGATGAGGCAGCACATGGACCTTTACTGCAGTAAGTCTTCCATAAATTCCCATTACTCTGGTGTTGGCGTAATTGCTCATATGGGTGAGTTTCTTGGACTTTTGGGAGAGAGGTAGCAATAATGATGGGGTTTTTTTCAGATGGAAGTAGATTTTAGTTTACATGCATTTGCTTTACTTTGCTGTAAGAGGAACAACTGTTACTGTTAACACACTCAAAACACTGGATAGCAGTCTCACTCTGTTCATTCTGCTTCATGCGTCATGACCACCAGTCTGTCAAAAACAGACTTGCATAAAATAAAACAATCAATATGATAACATCAGACCCATTATATTTGAAATACAGAGGATACAAAGTCAATGTCTGTTTTGGTTTTTGACTCACAGCTGTCTGTCTTGGAATATTTGTAGCACTCTGCCACAGTGTAATGGCAATTACAATAGCTTACTTTACTGGAAAACAAAAATTCAGACTCATTTGTAGGGATATTGTCAGAGTTCTCAAATAATAGAAGTAAAACTGGTTTGAATAAGATAGTATATTACATACATACGTGTAATGACATTTTCATATCTCCTATGTATTTATCAGTGTGTTTGAAAGAGACATACAATTATAGTTAAAATAATTGGAAAATATATACTGGAATTAATTTATTACTTTTTACCTTCAGTGTAAGTATAGGTTGCAATTTCCTTTTCTATACAGATTCAACATAGAGAAAATCTGCTTGCCTTATTTGGGAAAATCTGTTAGATTTTCATTCTTCCAGCTTTCAGACATCTGGATTGTTAAAACTTTGCAAATTAGGAAACTTTCTCCCCAGCTCCACTAGACTGCCGTTCACATTATACTTGGAAGTCTGAAAGAATTTAGCAAAAGATTTTGTTAGAGATGTGATACTTGTCATTGGCTGGGGAAGAAATGTTTTTAGGCTTTGATGTGTTTAGGTTGGTGGGAGGGTGTAGATGGTGTTTATTTCAAGTGTTGAAAATAGGTCTTGCTGTACCACATAAACCTTGTTAATAAGAATATATTCTTAGGTGGTGGGGAGGAAGCGCTGTGCCGCAGTGCCTCAGGATGTAACAGTTATGTATATATGTATAACAGATGTACTGCATAACGATTGATGATTACAGTAAATGAATGTATAGGATGTTTTAAAATACACTTCTGCTTACTCAAAGCCACAACCACTTTCTCTATGATATATTGCAGTGTTTATTCAAGACTGTCTTGCCTTTGCAACTTTTGGATCAAAAATGCAGCAGACCTAAACACATAGAGTAATTTCACATAGTGCTGCTTTAGTGCACATTAGAGATGAATGGTGGCTGCATGAAGTCCAAGAAATAGTGTTGTTCTTTTACTGACTCATTTATAGTTTAGTTGTTGTCATCAGCAATGTGGGTGGACATGTTTGATATGAGAATTAATGTTAGGGCATTATACTAGTTTAGACTGTAAAAGCATTTCTTTTATTCTTTTCCCCAAACTCAGGATGATATATTCTGTTCTTCTTTTCAGATCAGTGGTTCATCAGTGTGGCTCTTCCATTTTGTTTAACTTTGCTATCATTTTTTAGCAATTTTGTTTATGTTTTTATTCTCTTTGAAGTGTATGTACACCTAGAGTATCACAGTTTTAAGATACTGATTTTTGTAGCACTAACTTTTTACAGGTGTGCCATACTTTTCTCTGAGACTGTAAATGAAAGAGCAACCCTACCCTGCTCACTGATGATTTTTTTTTTTTAATATTGATAAAAGTATACACTTTCTGAACCTGTCTTCTTCTGGTCAGCAGCTTTCCTCACCTTCATAAATTTAATGAGGTGGAATTCTGTGGAACTTTCTTATCAATCTTTCTTCTCTTACTTCTTGGGAATCTTTTTTATACAAGGCCTGAGAGTACTGCATACAGGATATGGTGTTTGATACACCTTTGTGAAATGTTTGTTGGAGAAGGATGCAGAGTTTTGTAAATAATTCAAGAATAGAAATCTACAACAGTAGTCTTTGCAGGGGGTTAAAGAGTTCATGCAAGGAGTTTTGTTTTGCTGGTGTTGGCACACTTTTATAATTTCTTGTCCTGAGGTCAACACCTTGTCTATAGAAAATGTTCATTTGTTCCACCAGAACATTCTTGGAATAATGACTGTACTTACTGTTATCAGAAAGTTTGATTTCTTTTGCAGGAATTTAGTATCAGAGATGATGCAGGAAAGTAAGTAAAATTTTAGGAAATTAGAGAGGAATCTGACAGGTTTCATGCTCCCTAGCTTTGTGAAAGGGTGCTAAGAGATACAGGAAAAATGTGTATTTCCCACAGACTGTGTCAGAAAGAGCAATGATGGAATAAAAAGATGCATTGCTCTGGTGAACAGTAGTTTTAAAGTAGTGATAAGCAATTTATGGAGAAAGCACAATTAGTAAAACAGATGACTGATAAAATTAATGCCAGAATTTTGTACTTACGGCTTTTGACTGTACTTTCATAAATGGAATCTACTTTTGGCTGCTTTTAAGAGCTACCAAGATCAGAGTGTCTCTCTTGCCAATAGAGGATGCTGTTGATTCAGAAAACATTCTACTCTTGTGTCTGAAAATAATTTCAATCCCTCTTCTTCATTGGAAAGGAACTTGAGTGTGATGGATATGTTACTTTGTTCCCATGTCTGCATATATATGTGTGTCTATCTGTATTGATACAGTAATCATTTTCACTACTGTAAATAAGATACCGAACTTTTTAGACTATATGCCATTGTAAGTTTTGATGGTTTATTGTGTAATGCCTGGTATGTACAGGTAAGTGTACATGGGGTCCTTGAAATACTGATTTGCAGTCATCACATCATTCTTCAGTCACTTCTTCGGAACACGGCAGAAATCCATATCTCTGTGTTGTTTTCTAGTGGGTTTTTTCATAATTTTTATTAATTCTGACTAGGATTTAGGTGTTGGATGATCTCAGTGAGCTAAGCTGCTATGTTCAGTCAAGTTCCTAGGGAACAGTGACGTTTTGAATTCACATTGGAATTTCATTGGAAGGTCTTAGCAGCTCTGGTCGGGGCAGTTCTCAAACCTTAGCTCAGGAGAGATAAGGGTGTTCCTTTTTTGTGGATATTTAGTCTTTCCATGCATTCTTGCACATTCTTCCTATACCTGATGCTTTTATGGCTCACTGCATATAAGACTCCATGTTCTTCATTCCCTCAGCTCTTATTCTCTCAAAATGTACCCTAAGCCCTAATAGATCCAGCTATGATCCCAATTCCAGTATACTGACCCTTCCATACAAATAAAAAAAACCCAAATAAACCAACACTTACTGTGTTTCTTTGCAAGGACTTTCTCTTTTCACTTACTTGGTTTCCTGAGTCCTGTGTGCTGTGGATTCATTACTGCTTCTGGCCATCACTTGCTGCAGTCAGTGGCCTCTAGCAGCACAAGGATTCTTCAGGGAGACTTTCCCTTCTCTTGCAATCCGGGCTGGCTTTGTCTTGCTGGAAATCCTAAATCTCCTCTAGAAATGCATTTATTGTACTGCCATAAATGAATGTGTGTTCATTTGTCTCTATTTGATTTAATGGTGCAGATGTGCTGTCATAGTTGGGTGGGGAGTAAAGGGCAAGGGAGGGATGGTGCTTTTAGCCATCCCCCTACCTGGCTGACACCATGTACAAAGAATATTCTTTTGATCCTGTGCTGCATTCTGCCTGCCCTGCCAACTGTGTCGTGCTGCAACAAGGGAAATAACTTCTCAGCATGGAAAGAAGTAGGAGGAGGGCTCAGGTTGCACCTGAGCACATTGTACTTTCCTCCCTAGAGGTATTCCATACTGCTTTTTCTCTGCCTTCCCTTTGTCCTGTCCCCAAGGACTAGCCCCAGAGTTAGAGAGCATCACCAGGCCTTGGATACTGCACACTTAAGTAAGTGGTTGTGAAAAGAATACCAAGTTTGTTCAGTCTCACTGATCTCAGTCTGGAGGAGAAATCTGTACAGAATGCAGTTGTGAAAGACAATGTAGTCTTACATGTGGTCTTAGGAACTCAGAAATACTCCTGCATTGATGACTCCTCAGAAACTCAAGAACCCAGAATTTTATGATACTTTCACTTACTGAGTTCAAAGGTGTGGTGTATGCCAAGCCAAAAGACAAAACATTGGTAGCTCCTGAGACTGAAAAACGCAATGCCAAAAGGTTTCCATGGCCTTGTCATAACAGGAAGCTGTCAGGATGTGGGATAGCCACACAGATGTGCGTGGCTAAAATATTCCGGAGTGCAGTACAAATATAGTATAATTCTGTGGTGATAGTACTAAGGCTGTAGGCTCTTCGTGGTCAGATTTTTATGGTCTTCAGATTCCTGACCCAGACTTGAGATTACCATAGCACTGCTGTGGTAATTAAAATAAAGACTGACTGACTGGCATGTTCAAGGAACTTTGCAAACTGCTTAATTTTGTGGGATTTTCTTTTCTGTACTCTTAGCCTACTTTCCTTGTGGTGTTGCCAGCCATGCATGAACTTGATAGCTGTTCAGTTAAAAATACTTTTCTGTGAGTTGAGGATTTTTAAGAGTTTTCTGACTGTTAAGAGTTTGTCAGGTTAGAGCTAGTTAATGCAACTGACAATTCAAGAAACTGACAAATACTTGCATTGATAAGAACCGAAAGCTGTCCTTGAATGCAGTTATCTGTTTCCCCCTAGACTCTGCAAAGGGACAGTGTGATCACTAACATCAGTGACATTAGAGGAGGCGTAATATAAATAAATTTGAACAGCTGTCAAGGCACGCTAGTCAGCTGATTAGGATTCACAGGAGGTGAAACTGAAGCCTTCATACTTTTAAAAAGCAAACTAAACCAAGGAAAAGTAAAATTTTTAACCTTCTCTCTGAACTCAGTTTAAGAGTGCTACATTTGCAGTGTTTCTTTCCTTCCTTTTTCAACATAGCTGGAGAAAAGTCTATATGCTTGGGTTTGTTTTTTTTTTCCTTTTTCTGACAGAGCTTTAGAATTACCTTCAGTGCTCTCCTGATGTGTCCAAAATTGAATTAGCAGATTTTCTTTTGGCCCACTGCATAGCAGGAGTTTTTGATTGTGTTAGGTTTCTTTGTTTTCAAATTGCTTGCATTTCTGACATTTCCATCATTGACAATATGTATTTTAGTATCTTTGTAGATACTAATCTATGTCCAGATGCCTAGATCTATAAAGGATTATCCTATTCCTAGAAGGTAATCATGAAGGAACACCTTCTGTGAATTTTCTTTTTTAAATATTTGACTTTTACTGTAAACTCAGTATTAAAGTAAAGAAGATGGGGGAAATATAATCCAAGGAAGTCTTTAGCCAAGAGGAGAGGTCAGCAATGATACGATACTATCTGTATATGTTCTGAGCTTGAAACGACAGCTTTGAGCACCTACAATGTAATTTAGGGCAACTAATAACATTCCTGCCATTAGTGTCTGTTCCTCACTTTTTTATTCCTTAAAATTTGATTGGGAACATGTATTTGGTTCTAAACACCTGAGTTATGTTCTGTAATCTGATGCTTTGATTGTTGGGGTCAAAGATGAAATTCCTATTTACTTCAGTGATGCAGGATTAAGGCTCCAGAGACCTGGTACTTTAGAAAGAACAAGGAAAGTGTCAGCTTTCTTCAGTTCATTTCTCAGAAGGAGAACATCAAGAATTAGTAGATTTATATGTATGACTGAAAAACATTTGCTCAAGGTACTTGTACTATTGTACCAGGTACTTCCTCAGTAAGGGACCTCAAGACTGTCGGGTTGGTAATACAACCATAAGAATCAGATGAGTTCCAGGTTATGGATTTAGTAGGTCAGGACTGCCATTTCACTGTGTCGATGTGTTCATTTCTGCATGCAGCAGGCTGTTTTCCAAACGGCAAAATTCACGACTTAAAGTAGCATGGAAGTTAATATGCCCTAGGTGCAATCCACAGAAGAGGGCAAGAGAACCACAGGAGCTCTTTTCCCATTCTCTAGAAAAGCATTCCTTTAGACACTGCTGCACCACAGAATCTGTATATGCTTTTTTGTAGCTTTTTTCCGCCCCCCCTTCATTAATGGTGCCTTGATACTTTTCAAAATACAGGCATAAAAGCAAAAGCAGACAATTTTATTTAAAGTAGAATGAAGTGGACATTATATATATATATATATATATGTATGTATAAAAAGACAGTATGTTCAGAATCAAGCTTGACATTACTGCAGTGTTAAGGTATGCGAATTCTGTGAGGCTGTTAAAATTGAATGCAGACTTGAAACATGCTCATTTCTCACAGGGAAGTCACTTCTACAATTTACCTCATCTATTTGTGATGGAACTGAATGTACTGAGAGCTTCCATTTTTAATATTGAAGGTAAAATAAGTGATCTCTGCAAGTCTGTAAACATAAAGTTGTATGAGGGGATGTGGATGAACTTGTGAGAAAAACATTGGCTATAACATTAGAGACAAGTCTACCATTTCAGGTTCTGTAACGGGCTTTAGTGAAGAGCTATTTCTAGCTGGAGTCCTTCCTTTGACTTTTGCTTACTTAGGTATTCCTGCTTGACGATGAAGTGGCTGGCACTTGATGCAAGCACTTGTGACATGTTACATCTGAGCCAAAGTCACTTGTCCTTTCTCTCTTGTGCACTCTGTGCAGGTTTCCAATGCCCATGCATAAACTAGCAAGAGTTTGTAGATTCCTGTTATAGCTAGACAATGACAACTGACATCCTGTGAATACCATACTATTTCTTAAGTCACTTCTTGTAAACTTTTTTATTCTTATTAAAAAAAAAAATCAGTACATGATTAGGTGTGCAATTTAATGGTGATACAGTTTCTTAACCATATAAGTATATATCTAGACAATGCATTTTATAAAGAGAGTTATCTTTAGTACTTTGGAGACTTATTGTAAGCACAGTTTGCATTCTCTTCTTGATAGGATGCATGTCAGAACCCAGACCAGTAAAGGTTGTGTCATTGCCTATTGTTTGCAAGCCATCAAATGAATTGGAATTAGTTAGAAGATGAAATAAATAGATTTGCGTGAGGCAACCACTAAAGGTGAAATATATAAAAAATGTGAAGTTGTTAATTGGAAGCTGCATGTAGCTGGGTATTTCCCAATTTGTCCTCCTATCAGGTCCTTTTTTTTAGATTATTGAAATGTCTTAAACCAATAAATTCTGTTTCAAGTAGAAATAATTATGCAGAGTGGGAAATTGTATTTTATAATACTATATAAGTAGTTATTCCACTATATCACTTGCCAAATGATTTCCAGGGCTAATTTCAACAAGAGGAAATGATGTCTGCATCAATAATTACAAATAGAATCTCTTAAAATTAGATTATGGATAAAATGAAGTCTCATAGATGGTTATGCTTTCCTTTTGAAATTAGTTTCACAGAATTAGGGTCTGTAATACTCTCTGGGCTTCATATAGGGTGGTCTGCAAAGCAAAGATTAAAAAAAAAACCCTCCAAACTTCTCATTCTACTGGAAATTTAGTAGGGAGGACTAACCAAAGGTAAGATTAGAATAGTGGAACCCATTTCTTCACTACCTTTGGTGGTAGTCACCAAATAGATGTATTGTTTCAAATCATCATAAAGCACATAGAACTATGAGGTACTAAAGATGTACTCAATGTAAAACTGATGATGTGCAAGGGATAGTTACAATTTGTGTCATAACACTGAGAAAAAAAATGAATAGCAGAGTAGCCTATGCTGGTCACCAGTGGAGGAGTTCCTGTTGTGTATTGCTAAAAATTTTGGGTCTTTTTGCAGTTCAAATAAAAATCAATTTGTGCCTGTTTGTTGTGCAGCATCTTGTTCATTTTTTGTCTTTCTTGATGACATTTTTCTTCAATATTAAGGCTTTCCTGAAAAAACTGGAAGCGGTGAAACCAACTGCTGGTATGAGACGTTCTGAACAACTGAGGGACTATCACCGCCATATGAGCTACGTGAGTTCTTCACCTTCTGTAAAAAGGGGTAAATCTCCTTTCAGCCAGCTTAGTCCTCCAAGTAAGTACTCTGAAATTGCAGATTATTGCATTTCTTTGGTATGTTTATCTTTTTATAATTCAGAATTGTGAAGCACTTACTGTTAAGAATAGCAGATGTGTTCTTTGTAATCTTTAGATTGACTGTTTATCAAATGGAAGTCATCAGAATGATTTTTCTAGTCACCGAAAGTGATTACTATATGCATTGTTTTGTTGCCATCCTAAATTTCTAATAAATGATTTTGTCAATCATCTTTTCCAAGAAGAAAAAAATCCCTGTAGCAAAGTGTTTCTCATTTTGCCAATACCCTTTATTGAAAGAACCCAAGCAAAAACCCCCAAAAATGGTCAATGAATGTTCAAATTCTCATTCAGAAAATTGAGATCTACTGATAGTAGCCTTACTTTTCTCCGAAACTCACTGTAAGATTTGAAAGTAGACTGTATATCTCTATAGAACCATATGTGTCAGGTTAAAGAACCAAAGGTGTGAATTTTTTTCTTGATCATTTGTAAACAACTCATAAGCAACTCTTTTGGGGTTTTATTCAATTTACTGTGATTTGATTTGGTTTATTCTGAGAGCTAGGGTAATGAGTGTTGCAGTACTAACATAGCATGAAGTTTTCTGTTGTGCTGAGCATAAGCATTCTCCCTTTGTGTGTTTGTCTGTTAACAGGAGTAACTTCAAGACCATCCTCTGTACAAAGTACACTGAACCAGAGGAACGAAAAGCCAATGTCTGATTCAGCCAGTGGGGCATTACAGAGACCTAAATCCACTAATGTTCATGCTGCTTGGTTATAAGTGTGTTCTTTGCCTCGCATACTGAGATGATACTCAAACTTATATTTTTAGTGCTTTTGTAAATTCTATGTGCAAAACTATTTTCTGCATTGTTCAGTGATTAAAATGCATTGCATTTAAAGTAATTGCTTATAAAATGGTCTTAAAATGGTATAAAACACTTCTGTCAGTGTTTTCCATGACAAGAGGAACTTATGAAAGAGAAGGAGGTATTTAAATGGACAAGTTAAATAGAAATTTAACTATTATTTTAGTCTCAGATCATAAGTGGAATTTGTATCCATAACATGGAAGGACAGAATTGCTGCACTACAGGTGCAAAATGTAAATAAAATTTTTAAAATATTAATAATACTTTAATACATTAAACTTATGAGCATATGCTTAATTCCTGGGTTGTCCTTTCTTTACATCCTGGCTTTATGTAACAGCCTTCTGAATTTTGTAGGTCATGTTCTTGTGACTGAAAGAATCTTTAAGAGCTGTGTGAAGAGGTGAAAAGCAGGTTGTGTATTCCTCCATGGTGAGCTATAATACTGAGGTGCAGAAGATGCTGCTTTGCCACTGTTAAGTGTTCAGCGCCTGGAGTGCATTTTGTATGCAAGGCTGCGTCACTTCCAGATTAAAAGGATTTTGAAGGTTGTACTCGATTTTGGAACCCATACTGGGATCTTTGTGTAGCAAAGAAGCATCTGATAGTATCTGAACAACAAAGACTGAAGTAATCAGCAGTTTCAGATTTAGTGTAAACAAGAGTAAGTTCTAGTTACTTCTCAAACTAGAGAATACTATTAAGTAAGGGAAATAGCTCATAGCCCTGCTGTGCTCTTCTCAATGGGGATGTGTAAACTTGAGCTCCAGGAAACATCTTGAACATTGATTGTGAGTGACTACTAACCAGGATTTAGGGGGAAAAAAAGACAGTAGAAAACAAAGTCTTGTTACTTTTCTTGACCTATTTTTAAATGTCATGTTCATATCTAATATTTGTAGTAATGTCAGATAAGCTCCAATGGCAACATCCATTTACAAGAGGAGTAAAATTTAATGGTATGGGTAAATCACAGTAATAGGTGGTGTGGTTTATTTCTGTACAGAAAGGCAAACTTTCAGTGATCTTGTTTTGTAGGACTGTAGCCTTATAAAGAGCGCAAATTGTGATGCCAGTATCTGTGGATATTGCTGAAACTTTGCTTGTTTCCCCAGCTTCTTCCCGGGAAGGAAATCTCTGTATTATGGATAAAGAAATGTATTTGGTAATGCTGGGTCTTTGATATGAAGAGTGTATTACTCTTTGCTAGCGCTTGCATGAGGGCGTAAGCTTTCAGGTATTCTGCGTTGTGACACACTTTTTACTCAGTCCTTGTGATAGTTTGGCAGAGCTTCTTCACTTGGTGACTCGCAGATCAAATTTAGCTGTTCGACAGTACTTGGAATACTTTTAACTTTAGGCAGCATTGTGGCAAACAGATTTGTATTGCAATTATTATTCATGGTTAGGAACTGTTAACGATTTCTTTGTATAATGCTGCTGTATTTATTTCTATTATTGTGATAATTAAAATTATTCTCTATTTAAAGATTTTTGTCCTTGAATGTGACTATCAGAGTAACAGTTTAAATACTTGTGAATGTTCATATTATAATTTTTTCTGTGAAGAAACTCACACAATGGATTACTTTTAAATGCTTTATCTTATTTAACTTTGGTATGAATATGACAATTTTGTATGTCATTTGTAAATCATTAGAAATAAAATATTTAACATGAATTATCATTGCAGTGGCTTTTTACAGATTTTTGTAATTGGTATTAAGGTGCAAAGAAGGTTGAATTGCTTGGTGCATAGAAAAAAATGCAAGTTTGCAATTGTTCAAGTGTTAGATATAAAGGAATAATGTTTTGTCACTGGCTTTAATTTGCCTCTTGCAAAGGTACAAAAGAAGTAGTGTTAATTGACTGTGAAAATGGGAGTTCAAGTAGCAATTGCAAACCACCTGCAAAGTCTTCTAATCTCCAACCTCTCAGAGCTGATGGCTGCATTTTAGGTTCCACTTCGAGCAAGTGTTGGGCTGAGTGCCACAGACTCAGGGCAGAGCTGCTTTCAGAAGAATGGTTAATTCATTGACAGTTTTGAACTCCAACCACTGGTACCTTTATGGAGAGCACTGCCAGCCATCTCCCACACTGTGTGCATTGGCTTTTAAGCAGTAACGAGCCATTGACCTGTGTTTTCCATATGCTTTATTTCATGTACATTTTCCTGCATTGGCATTCCTTACTTTCCTTTTTAATAGTCCTTAGTCTCTCTATTTTGCCTTCTTCTCTAGAATGTAACTTCTTTCATTTACACTTATTTGAAGTTTCTTTGCTTCCTCGTAATTATCTTATTCAGATACACATTTTCCCCAAGGTTTTGTACCTCTGCCTATTAGTGTCTCTTTGTAGCCAACTTAGATCTTCCCTAGCACATCCAAATGCCCCTTAAAGCCTTATCAGTGAGCTAAATGAGAACTGGGTAGCTGGATTGTGTTAGCAAACTTCTCATAAGGAACCATTAGGGAAGTGCAAAGGAAGGAGAAAAAGAAGAGAAGGAGCAGAAACTGGCAGAGTTTTTAAGGAAATTAATACACTTTGAAAACTAGTAGAAGTATCTTTTTCATAAACTTACGGTTTAATAGATTGCAATCCTGGTTATTTACTGTGGGACAGAAAACAGACCAGGTATCTAGAAAAGCAAATATTTAAGACAGCAACCATGAAAAAGGGAGATGAAACAAGCAGGCCAGGTTTTGTCCTGGGCCAAAAAGAAAAAAATCTGTATTTGGTTAATTGAGAAACATAATTTTTTGGACCAGTATTTCCTAAATGCTTCGTTTTGTCAAGTGGATAGATGATGCTTCCAGACACTGGTGAGTGGCTGGTACCTGCCTTCAGGGAGAACAGAGCTGCTAGTCTGAACCTCTGGCAGTCAACCAGAGCCTCTCATGCCAAGTGCCAGTGAGCTAGGACTTACCTATGGCTGACATAGTTTCAAACATAGGAGAAAGATAACTGGAAGCCATACATATGAAGTAGTAAAAGAGGAAGGTGAGATAAAAGTTTATTTGATTATTACTTGCTTAGTCGTACCACTTTACCCAGGTTGTCCAGAGAAGTTGTGGATACCCCATGTAAGTGTCCAAGGCCAGAAACTGAGTCTAGTAGACAGTGTCCCTGCCCATGGCAGGGGGCTTGGATCTAGATGGACTCTAATGTCTCTTCCAACGCAAACTATGCTCTATGGCTTTTGTCCTAGGTGGATACATAGCAAATACTTGTAATATATGTAGTCTAACTGAACAATTGCAATGGCCACTCACTTTCCCTCCCTTGCCTAATGAGCCTGTTCTTCCATGCATTCACAACCCTGCAGCAACTGAAGTTTAAAAAGTGTATTGAGCATGTTCTGATCTCCCTGGTACTTAAAAGTGCAATGTGTTCGTAATGGTTCAGTGTGTTGTTATTTTAATAACTCTTGAGCATTCAATTCTAGAATAATTTCTCAAGTAAAATAAGCTGTAATGACTTCACTATTCAGTGCTTCCAAGTTAAGGGTAATATAAACAAATTATACAAGCAGCTAAAACTAGGTGGAAGCTTATCTCTAAGATCTCTGTCCACAGTACCCTTAAACTGAATCCACTTGGTTTTGCAGTTGTAGAATTATCAATAACCTCAATAATTTCACCTACCTAAAGCTCTGTTTAAAAAACTTTCAAGAGACAGCCACTAATAGTGTTCTGATTAACACATCACCTTGGAGGACATGCTTGTAATGTGTTCAGTATACTGAAAACAGCTGGGAAAATGTTCATTAATATATTAATTTATTTCATTTCAGTTTTAGTTCAATTGAACATCAGAGCAGACAACTTTTTCCTTTGTGACTATACAGGGAATTTTTGAAACACTATATTTCCATATATTGCAAAGTATGTCTGAAAAATGACATTATGGTTTCAAACCTATTACTGTATAGTTTGTCAGGGAAAAGGCTGCAGTTAGGAATTCAGCCTGGTGCTTTACTATAGTCTATTATTTCAGACATACTTTTCACTTACTATTATATTAAAAAATAGAGCTCTACCAGAAAACATGATTTTAATTCATGTTATGTCATCACAGTGTTGGGTAGCTAGAGACATTACTTAGTATAATAAATATTTAGGACAATCTATTAAGAATTCACAATATTAGATTTTAGACTAGGTATAAACCATTTATATTTTGTCTTTAGACAAAGTCTATTACCTGCAGTTTGAAGTATAATATATACACAGGTTCCAATACAAATGGTGGAGGAATTCTCATAGAAAATGTACCTGTGATGTTGTGGACAATTTTTAAATTAATGCATCCTTATCTCTGCCAGATATGTTACTCAAATTTTATTCTGTTTCCCTAGGAAATATCTTGTTGTCCATTACATCACAACTTCATATTTTTAAAAAAGTTGATTGAGAACAATTGAACTACTGCATTACGATGTTGAGTTTTAGACATACTTCTTGATTTCATCATAAAGTACTAGTACAAAAGCTCCGCCCATGCCTCTCAACACATTCGACCAGGCCCCTTTGAAGAACGCTTTGGATCCTTCATCTTTAGCTATCTTCCTCCAGCAATCGATTGTGCCCTTATACATAATATCAGCTGTGGAAACAAACATCAAGGTTAGAAGGCTTGAAGTTATACAGCAAGTATGTTTCAACCGTTGTATCTTTAAAACAACTAGGAATAAGCAGAGTACAGCTGAGGATTTAAAATTTAGTAATCGATTATGGAAAATTAATTCTCCATAGGAAATCAAGTAATTTCTCAGTCCTTTAGATCAACATGATACAAAACCAGAAATGGGTTCCCTGTAGGTTTTTAAGGACTCTAATGAGAAGATTGTTAACTTTCCATAAGACAAAAAAAAAATCCCACAACGAAACAACAACAACAAAAAAACCCACCCAGTATGTCCTATCTTATCTTGATGAAGAGAAACTTTCTGCAGCCAGAACACCACAGCAGCACTTATTCTTACCTCCCTTTCGGCCAGACTGCATCATCATCCTACGTCGCACAGTATCAAAAGGATAAGAAACCAGCCCTGCCACTGCAGTGACACTCTGGGCAATCATCCAGCTCACTACGATGTGCACATTCTTTGGATCAGGCAACATACCTGTCATCAAGAACAAATGAACGGAATCAGTACAGAGGGAACAAATGAACGGAATCAGTGCAGAGGGAAAGGGCCGTGGAAGTAATAATCACCCACCAACCCCAGAGTTAATCCAAACCCAAGGTGTCTCAGTGCAGCAAGCAGGGGAAGGCAGGAATGCCTGCCAGAAACACCTGTGCAAATTTCTAGCACTCCACTAAGTGGTGCTGAGCCAAGCCCTGCTTGTCTTTGTACTGCCAAGTGCCCTAGAGTGCCTTTACTGGATGGATCTTCCCTTGCAGTCACTCCTCCATGCACTTCTTACCCTTGGCCGTGTCGTATACCCCAAAATAGGCTGCTCTGTAGATGATGATGCCCTGGACAGACACGCTAAATCCTTGGTACAGGCCCTTCAAGCCATCAGACTTAAAGATCTTGACAATGCAGTCGCCCAGGCCAGAGAACTCCCTCTCAGTGGCTCCTTTGCCCACATCAGCCGCCAGCCGGGTCCTGGCGAAATCCAGCGGGTAGACGAAGCAGAGGGAGGTGGCTCCCGCGGCACCCCCGGACGCGAGGTTCCCTGCGAAGTAGCGCCAGAACTGCTTGTGCCTGTCCACTCCGCCCAGGAAGATCTGCTTGTACTTGTCCTTGAAGGCGAAGTTAAGGGCCTGGGTAGGGAAGTACCGGATGACATTGGCCAAGTTGCCTCTCCAGAAGGAGGCGATGCCCTGCTCCTTGGGAATGCGGACTATGCAGTCCACGATGCCCTTGTACTGCTTATCGGCCGTGATCTGTTTGCTGGCATGCTGGACCTGCAGGGAGGAGAAGGACGGCACGGTGAGAGAAGGGCACCGCAGGGGTGACCCGCACACCGAAGGGCACGGACGGGGCCGGCTCTGCTCCCGCCGCCCCGAGGCGGTGCTGAACGTCCCGGGCAGCTCCCGCGTAACCGGAGCCGGCCGAGCTCCTTCCCATATTTAGTCACGCCGGGCAGCGCCCGCCGCGCCGGCACCACCTGTGGCGCGGCACCGCCGCCCCCCGGCGCCCCCTCACCTGCAGCAGCAACTTCACTCTCTCGATGGGGGCGACAGCCGTCTTGGAGACGGCGGCGGCGATCCCGCCGGCCAGGAAGTCCTTGACGAAGCTGAGCGCTTGGTCACCCATGCCGCGAGCCGGTCCGACAGCCCCGNCCCCGAGCGGCGGCCGCGGGGACGCGGGCCCGGGACGTCTAAAGGGCAAAGGAAAGTTATCTGTGCCTGCTGGGAAACGCGGCGTCGCAGCATGTGCCCGCTGTATTTATAGCTCCCGGGAGGCACCGGAGGGAACACGGGGAGCTGGCAGGAGCGCTTCGGGCCGTGTTCACCCTTCCGTGCAGGCAGAGGCGGCGGCTGAGGGCTAAAAAGCGTGCCCGGAGCGGGCTGAGATTGCCACCGGCCAGCTGAGAGAGCTGAGAGTGCTTTAAGCCTTGCCCTCATCTGCGTGGATTCGCGCAGAACGGGGCGACGTGGATGTCGTGCCCAACAGCAAAGCTCCCCAGGGATGCACTGCCAGCCTGGAGGGTGGTGCTGTGTTCATAGGCATCAGGGACCAGGACTGGACTGGACCTCTCTTGAGTCAAGGCCAGAGAGCTGCTTCATGCTGTGTGGACCTTGCAGGCATCGCGGTCTTTAAATACCCCAGCATGCGCTGGGACTCGGCTTTCCCGAGGAGGAGACAGCATGCCTTTCTGCATTGTACCCTCATTTCACCCCTGCAGGGTCAGACCCTCGCAAGACCCAGAGGCAATCCCCTCTTCAGAGAGAGACAGAGGGAGGGAAGGGAGGAGACCATGGGAAGCACGTGCCCAGGCATGCTGAAGTCGCTTGACTCGCACCAAGTGAGAAGGAAGAGCAAAGGCTGTAGTGAAGCTCTGCCTTCATGCAGCGTCTGGTTCTTAGGAGAATGTTGGAGTCTCAAATGAAGATTAAATGGCTCTCCCACTAGTTTTTTGTCCCCGTCTCTTTCTCATCTGTTCATTCTGGCTGATCCCCATAAGAATTCAGAAGCTTATGATTCATTGTTGGGTGACTTAGTTGTGTGGAATAGTTAAATAAAAGGCAATGCAGCAAGGTATAGGTGCATACCAAGGAGTTTGCCCTAAAGAGCTATTAAGACAGAAAAATGTTCTACCGAGGAACTCATAAGGGTCTCTTTTGATTTGGTAATATGGAAGCAGTAATGAAAATATAATTTATCTTGATGTAGATGCTAAATCTTGGCTGTCCCACAGAGAGACATTCTTGACAGGGCAGTGCATCTCTTCTCACCAATGTGTTTGTTAGCATGAGTCAATGGGATGGTACATTTGATCCCCTGTCTCTCTTGCCCTCTGCTGCTGTTAGGTCTGTTGAGGTCTCTTCTTATGAGCTTCAAGTGTGAGAAGTGGATGTCAGCTGTGATTTACAGAAGGACCCTTTGTACCTTGGCCTCCTGAGAAGATGGAGCCTTTCCCCAGCTTCTCCAAAAGGGGAAGAGAGCCTCCTGCACATGACATTTCCCCAAGCAAGGACCAAAAGCAGGTGCATAGGGGATCCCTAGAATTAGACTGAGTTGAAGGCAGTTTTGTTTAACATATGTGCCTGCCTGCTACCTTTGACCTTTCCTTTGTTTTTTCTTGTATTTCACTCACTCGGTCTGGTGTCTCCTCTTTTCCCAGGAAAGCAAACATCCCTTCAAGATCTCAAGGCTTCTGCTGCTGGTTTCACACAGACCCCCAAGACAGTGCTGCTCACAGCTGCTGCCTTACTATCCAGACTGATAAGGTCTCCTTAGGGTGTGCACTCAGGTGCCAACCCTGCTGACTGGTGTATGGTGAGTGGGAGATGGGAGAGTGGCAGTGAGATGCTGCTGGGAAGGAAAGGCAGTGGGGGTCTGAAGTAAGACTGGAGTGGGGGTCTAGCCTGAAAGGATTGTTTGCCAGCCCCTTCCCCACCATCTTTGATTTAGATTGGTGGGAGGTTTTAATTATTTTTTTAGGGCACTTAAATTGTTGGGGGTTTTAAAATGACATTTTAGTAAAGTCTTTATCACAAGAATTCTAGTTAGTTTTTGAAGTTATTGCTGGGTATCATCATCACCTCCTCAGAGATTGCTTGATCTGATATTTCTGTAGCACTGGTATGGTTTACCCATAACAAAACTGCCAGTATTTAAAGAAAGGACTGCATAGCAAGCGAGTTGCTACTTTTTCTGCTTCTGCTCTCCCTTTTCTGAGCCCAGATATCTATTTCCAGGGGAAACTTTGCTTACAAACGATTTTAACAAAAGCAGGGCTGGACCAGGATATGTGTTGTCTACTTTGAGAGTTATTCCTTTTTGTGGGTTTTTTTTTTTTTTTTCCTCCAAATGTCTGATTTGGATCTTTCCTATGTATGATGATGAGGGACAGTTTGCTACTTAGCATAGAAGTTCAAACATATCCTGTAAGGAATTTACTGCTAACTTCACCAGCACCTTGAGCATAAGCATTCCCAGCACTAGCTGGAAATGTCATTAATTAAAGCTAAAGAGCCTTTGGTTCTTTGTTGTTTGTTATTCAATATTCTGATACTTTCCTAGAGAAATGGTTAAAACAGTTCTGAAAATGCAATCTCTCTGAATTATTAAAAGCTGTCTTTCAGGCTTCATCTTCCTTAGATCTTTGCAGCATTGGATGCATTATTTTTCTTTCTAGGCTGAGTTTTTGGGTGCTCTGCATTGCTGACATAGCATAAAGACACTGCATTTTGTTCTTACAATTCTGAGCTAAAAATAGCCTAGATCTACGTTTTTGACAGGGATTAGTGACTGACTGCGTTGTGCTTTGGTGTGTGAATAGCTAGCTTGAAACATACAGGAGTTCAACTTTTCCAAAGTAGTGCAT
The DNA here is from genome assembly GCA_013397315.1 of Donacobius atricapilla. NCBI lineage: Eukaryota > Metazoa > Chordata > Aves > Passeriformes > Mimidae > Donacobius > Donacobius atricapilla. The sequence continues at coordinate 409,964 of WBMY01000392.1, forward strand.
ACCCCTATTTGCTTACATATCCAAGACGCTGGAAACCCTAGAGCTGAGGTTAGGCCAGACACAAAATGGAAAAGCTTTTCATCAAAAGTCAGCGGTCTGAGCCTGATGGCAGACACAAGGGGGAGCACAAGGAATCAGAACATCCTGACTCCCAGCCTAGACTGTGGTGAGTAGGCAGTGTATGGGGAAAATGCCAAGAAGAAATATGTTGGGTTTTTTTCAGGAACGATTTGTGGGGTTATCGTGAGTTCTCATTTTTAAGATTTATGTATATTTAAAGTCAGGAAGAGGAGAGTAAGAGAGCCAGAACAGAGCTAATTGAGGATAGGAGTTGAAGAGGAATAATGAAGTTGGTGATGACAAAGATGATCAAGAAGAACAAAGTAGTGTGAGCTTTGAGTTTGTTTTGGGCAGGTGTAAGCGGGGGTTATTTTAGCTGGGTGTTGGTGTTACCTGTCTTAGGAGCCTACGTTGAGCTGGAGAGAGGGAAAATTGGACAGTAAGTGTAAGCAGCACATTGAGAAGAGAGGTGTTAGTGCTGGAAATTGCAGTAAGAGTCAACATAAGGGGTGTTTGTTTATTAGGGCATATCTGTAATGTGAGGATGAGGAATTGGAGGAGGGTCAACATTTCAGAAGAAAGCTGAGGAAGCGGATAAAAATTAATATGAAATGGAGTTCTGTTGTAACAGGACAAGCATGGGACATAGAAGTAGGAGGGAAAAAATACCCAACCTGTGACACAAGGAATAAACTTGTAGGAAGTGAGCGCATTAATTTGTCCTTTGGCAAGGATTTGTGCAGAAAATGTTCAGGAAGACAGCACTTGAAAAGTGCAGGTCTTCATTTGACTTGGAAAAGTAGGAAGAAAATTTATAAGGGTGGCACAACTGGAAGGGGACACAATTAAATGGTTGTGGATGAAGAAAAATTGATCACAGATCAGCCAGGAATTTGAAGCTGAAGGCAGACTGAGTCATGTGCTTGGCAATCATACTTCATAATTCACGAGTGGAAAGTCAGAAACAGAGCAAGTGTACAGTCAATTTGTGCTAGAAAAGAAAGATAAAGAAGGAGGAAGTAAACTGAGATTAGATGGGATTATTCTCAATCTGATGAGATGAAAATAATGGAAAGAACAAGTGAGAGGATATGAGGAAGGACATGGCAGTCAAGGGTAAAGATCAGAGAGGAAGGATAGGATAAGAGAGATCAGGGGGAAAGCAATTCTTGCTGCAGACCATGTCAAAAGAATGACTCTTTCAGGGAGCAGAACACTGAGTGAGAGGTACAGGGGAAATGAGTGGGCCAAGGCAAGGAGATATGCAGGTGATGGCTACAGAGTGCCACCAAGGACATCAGCGTGAAGCTTGGAAGCTTCCTGAGGATGTGTGAGAGAAATTGTGAAGAAGGGAAGAAAGTCAGTTGAAATCACAGAAAGCTGATCAGGAGGAGTTGACTGGCTGGCAGTTCTTCAGAGGGGAAAAGAACTGAGATATTGCTCAAAAGCAAACAAAATGTGATGGGGATGGGTAGGGTAGCCTCAGTGTGAGAGGATGGGATGGGATGGGATGGGATGGGATGGGATGGGATGGAGAGAATGGAGGTCTCTGTAAGAGACTGAATCTGCAGAGAGTCAGGCAAGGACATTCAGAATGTGTGGACCCTGGGATTTAATAGGCCTGTGGGAAGTATTTAAAGTTTATCTCCTAGCTGCAGCAAGTGAAGAGAAGAAAGGAGAGTAGACCAGGTAGAAGGACAGAACAGGAATACAAGAAGGGCCAACTGAGCAATGGCAAAGTCTTGAGAGTGGAGATAGAGAAGTGTAGATGTGGAAAATAGCACCAAGAAGGCAGAGTAAGGGTTAGGTCTCATTGCCTCAGGTAGATTGTTTAAGAAATGAGAAGCAGCAGCTGAAGGAATAAAAAGAGAGAGAAGAAACCGGTCTAGGTGGGGAGGGAAAACTAGAGGAGTACAGAAATGAATTGCAGCAAGAGAGCACATGAGAGATGTGAAGAAATAGCCCACAAGCAAGGTTAACCAAGATAGAGTCTCCCTAGTCTGCAGTGACTGGTTTTCCTCTTGTGCATGTGTGTGGCCAGGCATGTTATTCTTTTGACATTCCCTGTTGACTGAACTAATTATGAAAGCATATGTGTTAACTGAATGTCTTCTACAACATTAAAAATAGCCCTGGTGAAGGCAACTAACCTAAGGCTGATGTGTTTTTTCAATTTTCAATGCTTCATTGACTTCACTAGTGGCCACTCTGAGGTACTGGAGAAGGCAAAGATCACTGGGAAAGAGTGGGGTATGAGGAACCAGGGAGAAGGGAAACAAATCAAGCACCATTACTGCAGGATTTAGTTCCTAATCAGAGATTTGTTTGTGTCCTTAGAATTCTGTCCTTAGAGCAACAGAACTAAACCAGAAACTCTCTGGTACTCAAATCAGACAAGTACTAATTTCTGCTACTCTAGTTGTTTGAAGAACTGCAATCACAGTCTTTACTCTGAAATTCATTTCACTTCTCTATAGAACTGTACAGTAAATACTTGGTATGCTGCAGACAGAATAACAGTATTGCTGAGATTCAGAGCTCCAGTGGGTTTTCCTCATAGGTCTCAACATACCGTGAGAACAAAAGTCATCTTTTATGTCCCAGGTTTGCATTACAGTGGATAATTAATGGATTCTACAGGCTGTCATAAACATTTACGGTACTCAAGAATATCTATTAATTTTTTGATTATTAATGCCATCATGACACACACATAACAGTACACATTGTGGATTTTGGTAAATTCATAAAGCAGAGGTATTGTGGACAGTTTGCAGGCCACATATACAAGCAAATTAATTACTTGTTAGACTCCATAATTGTTAATTTACTATTTACTAGCTCTTCTTTGATAAATATATTTTGATATAAAGCATAACTCATCCTCATTTGGATTTGCATTTTGGAAGAATAGACAAAGAAAAGTGAATTGACTTTCTCAAGGTCATTTTGTCAGTGTGGGGTAGAGCAAGGCATGAATAGAGCGTTCTAAGTTTTGCCAGATCTCTTTTGCACGTGCCATTTTATATATATGCAATAATATTAAAAGTCAAGATTATATTTGTTCCAATAATACCATTAAAGCTTTTTCAGAACAAGCATAAAGCAAAATTTGAAAGCCTACTTCGCAGCTGAAAGGAATGTTGTACTTTTTCTTTTGGTGTAGATCTCTGCAGAGAACGATTTCTTTCATCATTTCCAAACACGTTTCATACCTGGTGGAATGTATATCTCTTCTTGGATTCAGTGATGTTCAGGTTTTGTGCCTCCGAGAAAAAAATAGATGCTGAGAGGATCTCTGATGTTTATATATTCATTATTTTTTAAAATTCTAGTTTAAACTAATTTTCCTTGGAAGAAATGAGATCTGGAGAGTGTTGTGTTCTTTGCAAAAACTATGACTTTCAGGGCAAGGTTTGCCTTTCAAGAAAAGTCTATACTTCCACGGTCCTAATTGTTATGTTTGATAGATTCTTGAAGCTTCATTTTCCTACTTACTACCTTGAAATATTGTATTTGCTATCATTTTTTTGTCTTATTTTTCTGAGATAAAAGTTGTGCTAAGAGGTAATTAGCACTGTGCTTTGCTTTTCTACTTGTTCCAGTTCATTGCCAGAGATATGGTGTTCACCAGATCTCTTGGAAGGTGTGACAGCTGCAAACAGCAATGCCTGGGCAGGTGTGTGATCAGAGCAAAGCCAAGCTATGGCCAAAGCCCTCTGTATTTTTCGTAAGACACAATTTTCTCTTGCTGCTAGTGAGTAACACATCTTAACAGTAACATTTGAAATGTGTTTTATGTCCTGATCAGGAAATTAAGTTCTTCACCAAGTTCTCCTGCTTACCTAGTGGGATTTTTAAAAATATTTGTGTGTTTCCAACCTGGAGGAATACTGGGTTGTGTGAATGCAGAATTCAGATGCACCTGCTTAAGTTCCATGACTCAGAAAATAGGTCTGATTTGTTTTCAGAGCTTGGCAAAACAAAGCTATTAAAAAGTGAAAGTATTAATATAGACTTTTCTGACCTGAAGTTTACATGCCCTTCTTCCAAAAATCTTCTGGATTGGAAGAATGTCTGGTATGACAGCCAGCCGTCTTTGCGTAGTGCAACATTCTTTACATCATTCGTGCAATACCCTGTGTGATGACGCTCATGTTCAGCTTACCATAGCTCTGGTGACTCTTGCATAGCTTTCAATTGCCTGCCTCTTCTTAGAGTTGTAGGGACTTGTTCTTTCTTCTTAGGTCCACATAAACCAGTAATTACCATTTTAAATCATTGATACTACATTGGTGTAAATCTGAGTATATGAGGAAATCTCATGTAGCATTTTAAGTAGGGTTTTATTTTCTGTTTTGCTCAAGCTTACTCTTTTAAACACTGTCTTAGTATTAATCTTAATAGGATAATGCAAGTGTTTGCTCTTCAATTCAAGTTGGTCTTTGCTCTTTTCAATACAGCTTTTTATCATTCTTCATGTGGCAGTAATTTTGGAGTATCAAAAATTAGTAAAGTTGATCTTTTTATGTTATGTTGATCTTCTGGTTTTTGTTTTCCAAGTTGATTCCATGTGTGATTTTACTGTTCTAGGTGTTTTTAAAATCCATTGTTTCAGGCAGATAGATTTCAATTGCTAAATGATTTAAGTGATTTATTTGTTTTCCATCTACTATTTCTGACAATATATCTGGTTATAATAATTTTCTTTTTAATGAAAGTGTCAATATTGTTAGCCCTTGCTCAAGCTGTTACCTCTTTCTTGAAATAGTGAAATAGTTCATAATAGTTCATCATTTTCTTGCTGACAGTAATTGTGTTTTCATATGTTGTAGGAAAAACTGAAATGATTTCTGACAGTAGTATATATTTAATGAAATCACAGCTTTGTGCACAGTCAGATAACTGCACTGCAATAGCAAAACAAGGTAATCATATTTTTATAATACAGAAACAATTAAATGTAGGTGTAGTTTTTATGCATACTTGCAATAGCTATTAGCACAACCGTTTTAATAGAATTTCAAGCTTATTTTCAAGTAAGTGGGAGATGAATAAATTGTATTACTTAGTGAATGAATCATCGATTTTTTTTGTCACCCTACATGCTGGTTGAATAGACCACAATTACATTGTTGTTATAATTCAAATTGTATTGATTATAATGCCAGAAATTATTTTTAATAAATTGAAATATTAATCTTTCTATATTTTGCAAGAAAATGGCAAATTAAGGTCAGTTTCATGCCACACATTATTAAAATGCATAAAGAAAAAATAGGTCTGCTGAAAAGCCAGAACCCCAGCAAGTGGGATGCTGATATTGAAGATGACAACTGCCCTGCTAAAGAGTAAGACTGGGTGAGAAAGTCTTTAGATGCCAGTTTTTGGTTTTTATGGCATCAAACCTCATGTCCCTTCATGGGGTATTTCAATGCTTCGAAACTCACTGTGGAAAATATCAGTTTGAGTCTCATGTCCAAAAATTACTTTGAATTTGAATTTTCCCAGCTGAGCTGATATACAGGATGTGAAAGGGAACAAATTATGAGCACAGAAGCAGAAGTCAGGAAACAATTAGATTATATGGTATGTTACCTCATCTTGATGAAAAAAACCTATCTGTATTTCATTCATTCCTGGGGAATGACTGCCACTTTCTGATTCACTGGGAATTCAGTTGAATACTTTCTTATAAATCTTAAGAAATAAATGAAGATACTGTATTAACATACATTCTTAAATGTTGCTGTATTATTTGAAATTGACATATATGTATGTACAGCATATATTATAAGTAGGTATGAATATGCAGTAGAAGTGGCTTGCAAGTCAACACTGTAAAAGGAATTGTCCTATTGCTCCATTTAATTTCTTTTCCTTTGCAGTAATATACAATAATGGAAGAACTTGAGCTATTTTCTGTTTTCCAGACAGCTATAGAGGGATGAAAGGGGATGTTCTGAGTATATATAGTGAGGAAAATTGAGATGTTAGGAACAGTGGTGCAGACATGAAACAGTCTTGAAATAATCAGCCAGGGATAAATTATCTGGATCTTGTAAGTAACTTACAGGATCATAGTGGTGGAGGGGTGAAGGGATCACCTAGAAGCTGTGCAAGTCTGCTGCTTGTTTGTGATTTGCTTTTCAGATGTCACACTGTTGTAGGTTGGCACCCTTTTTTTCTACATAGAACTAGACCAGGGACTCTGGTCAGAAGAAACAGTTCAAATAAAATACATCTTTATGCAACTTAAAATATCTCTCTGGCTTCCACATATTTCCAGCAATGCCATGCTTCATTTTTTTGAGGTGTTTTTGAAGTTGCAGGCTTTCTTGTTCACTGGCAATGATCCACAGACAGAAAGAGCTAAATGAGAAAAAAATTGGGAGACGGCCATGTTGCAGGAACCCAGCAGCTTACTCTATACTTTTGTCTCCTGTTCTGCCCCTCACCTCTGCATAATAAAATTTAAAAACTCAAATCACCATAAGCACAGCACTTCTATTCCTCTTATTCCTCCATTTCTGAAACATCCTCAGTTTCAGAGAAGAAGAGACCCCATTGATGTAGGTTTGGGAAAACTATCCTAAAGCCGTGCACTTTCTCCTACTGGGCACAGCTCAGCAGGGGAGGTTGTTCTCAGTTTTGAGCAGCAGTGAGGTGGATGGGAAGAGGTTGATTATAGCAAGGGATGAGAAGCATGCATTTACGTAGTCTCCTTTCCCCTGCCACCTCTCCACTCTCCAGCAAGCATGGGTTTATTTTAGCATTGGCCTTCTGAAGCAGGATTAATTTTCCCCCGAATAGGTCAGGGCTGGAGCAGAGCCAGGAAACATGGCCTTTCATAGCTGGGGTGACTCAGGAAGGCAGAGATACCTACTAAGTAGACAGGGCCTATAACTGCTGGGCCAATGCCCAGTGCAAGAGAAGTATCCTGGAATAACCTTTTTGATAAACACCAGAAAAGCCGGTATGGAGTCTTTTCTCAGCAGCTTATCCCAGGCTGAACCAGACTGTAGTGCCGCCCTCTGCTGTTTGAATTCGGGAAAAAAATGTAACTCAGGGATGAAATCCCGCAAATCCGTCACAAAGTGTAACTAGGGAAAGCAGTCGCAGATGAACAAGTGCTTTCAGCCTCGCATTGCAGGTGGCGCTTCAGCCGGTTGAAATGTGCCCTTATATCTTCACTAGCAGTTCTGTTCATAGCAACAGAACATAGCTAATAGTTTTCTTGGGGTTTAGCACTGGTAGGGCCCTTGTGGATCTGCAAGGCAACTTGTGACAGAAATCATGCTTTTTGACGTGCTTGTGTTTCAGTGTGCAGGGGAGATGCAGAGTAAGGAATGTCCATCAGTAATTCAGATGTTAAAAACTTTGCTGTGCTTATTATTATTATGTAGAATTATTAAATTCCCTACTTACACATACTTGATACAAAGTTGTGTAGAAAGGTACAGCTATCTTGTCTAAGTACATGACACCTGGAGGTGTCTAGGACCTTTTTACCATAGCTAATCTGTCAGGCAGCATGGAAGCAAAATGGAAGTAATCTGATATTTCGTCAAAACTAAAGGGAATTGCCATTAAGGGGTATTTCCTGGCCCTGATGCAATATGCTCCTGATAGACTTGGAGCATGTGTAGCCCTGAACACTTGCACACCTGCAGATATCCCAGCAGCTGTAAGAGCTGTGTTTAGGGTTCTGCTCTGGAACATAACAGCTGGGCTGATTTCATGGCCCTAATGAAGTAAATGAGCTTGTGGTGTATGATTCTGGAAACTCACTACTTCACTTTGTGAAACAGGTGTTAATGTTAAGCTCTGATTCCATCTTAATGCTTGTATCTTTAACTGTGATATGCATGTTTCACTTTTTGATACTGATTTTAAAGCACTTGCCTTCAATTTTTTTGTCAAAAACATCCTGTCCCAACTGTGTGGTATTTTGACTTAGCTGTCAGTGTGCCTGTGGCTCCCTTTCAAAGGAAAGAAACTTCTCATTTTCTGACTAATGAAAAAAACTATAAAATCTAAATAAATGCAGAAGTGATCAGAACTTTGTAACTCAGCTAATGTTGTACAGTGATAAATAAAAGCAACTGTAGTCATTAATCCTGTCAGCAACTCAACAAATGGTTTTACAATGCGCAGAGGCTTGTGGTAACTTGTTTACACAAGCTGTTAATGAATAATAAAATAAATAAAAGCTTCTTTCAAATATATGAGTTAATAAATGGTTTTTAGAGGTGTGATTTCACTTTGGGAAGTGGCTGTAAACAGTGGAGCTGTTTATTGGCTTCCCCTGCCTTCAGGAGTGAATATTTTTAATTTTGTTAGAGCAACCCTTTTCTATCATTCAAGCCTGAAACCTCAAACTGAACTTTAAAGGTGAGGACTTTTCTGCTTGTGTTGTAAACCATAATCAGGCCATAACTCTGGACCTGTTTGAGGGAAGGCGGAGAACCAGTATAACCAGCACGTTTAACCTTCCTTTCCACTTGGTTTACTCTTCATTTTTGCAATCATTTGGCTTCATTTCCCAGGCTCCCAGTAGCAGAAGAGCAAGATTATACCACTGTCTGACTGGGATGCTGATTTGTGCAAGCAATATTCACAGCTCAGCCAAGCTGGCAGGAGGACCTTGTTGAGCAGAAGCGATCGTATTGCTTTTTACAGAGCCCAGGTGTTTGGTTGGTTAGTATTTGATTCCATCATATTAGCATTTACAGCAGAAAACAATTCTAATGGAAGATAAAAAACATATCAGCTTTACTTGTAGTCTCAAATCTTGAGGATATGGGTTGAAAAAAGTGGGAACGGGTAAAATGTGACTGTGTCTTTGCTTTCATAAACTTCACAGAGAAACGGGAGATGGGAGAATCAGTCCAGCATCTAGTGTGACTGCAATTTAAGCAAAGTTGGAAAATTTGTTTCAGTCTGATTTTATTTCACTCTTGGCCACATTCTGGTAAACATCTGTCCAGTCACATTAATTTAATTTAATTTGTGACTCCTTTGTGAGTGTAAGCTGCTGAAGTTACAGAAGTCAAAGAAGCCTGTGAAATTTGAAACACAGAAAAATCACCTGTGATAGAAGAGAGGGATTCTCAATTTGATGCTGCCATAAGAGCACCTTCTGAGATGTGTCAAGAAATCATGCATTAAAACATATGTGTATCCTTCACATTATAGTTAGTGAGTTGACATGTAGATAAAGGCTCTGGGAATATCTGCATTGGGACAGGTGAATTCCAGCCTGCATCAATCTTGTAGTGAAAGATTTGCTGAGAGTTTGTGGGCTCCATTGCTTGGAAAGTGGCAGCATCACTAAGCTCATTTCAGGAAGGGACATTTGCACAGACTTGCAAAGAACATCATCCTTCTTTCATTAGGTGGCTTTTATAGTTCCCAAGTATTTCCAGATATTTGGATAGTAGAGTGGATTTTTTTTTGTTTGTTTTGGGTTGTTTGTTTGTTTGGGGTTTTTTGTGGATGTTGTTTTTTGTTTGGTTGTTTTTTTGTTACTTTCAGCAGCTGTGCAGAGCCATCAGTGTCCTCTCAGTCCCTTACAGAGGCAGACAAACCACAAGCAGTGACCAATGGACAAATCCTCAGTCTTCAGCACCTTTTCACTCCTCTTAAAGCTGCTGGATAAATGGTTTAAGGAACCAGTTTAGGTAAGCAGGTGGAAATATCCCTGCACTTGGGGTTTGACAGCATCGACAAAAACTGTATGGCGCCCTGATTTTTTCAGCCTTCTCTTCTGTTTCACAGTTTCATGTTTTGGGTTCTTTCTCATGCTCTGGTCTGTAAACACTGGTAAATGTTTATCATAACTTCAAGGTAGTTTATATTTCTGTACTTAGAGATATGGACAGCTGATGGACAGTTGTCCTGACCAATGGGATGGGGAGAGGTGTCAACCTTCTCCCCCAATCCCTGGCTTTTTTAGACATACTATATATGGGACTTAGACTTTCAAATAAAGTAGAGTTTTAGTTCATGCCTTCTGATCAAAGTGTGAGTGTGTGTTTGTGTGTGTGTGAGGAACTGCGTCAACTGTATGTAGCTCTCAGTTTGTTTTTTTCTTTTTTTTTTTTTTTAATGCTTCTCAATTGGACTTGTATATTTTTCAGCACAGTAGGTTTCTTCTGGAGGAATACTGGTCACAGAGGACCAGTTCAGAAGTAATTGTTTAGTTTTAAATATGCCAGCACCGTGTCCTAAATAATTCATTACTGCGCTCAGTTGGATGTTTGAGATCTCTGATATGTTGTTTATGTAAGGCAGTGTTTTTGTAAACTCCATTAAATTTTGTGCCATTCCTGAACAGCGTAGGCTGAACCTGCATGCCAGGAGGGGGAAGGGAGACAATTTTTCACTTACCATATAGGGTGGGCAACTTTCTTGAAATGGAATTGGACCCTTTCTCCAAGGGAAAGATGGACTCTCTGGTTAAAGTAGTTAAATCTTTTCACAAACCTAGGCCTCATTTGTTTTCAATGTGTATGAAAGTATGCTTTCTTAGTATTGTTTTGTCTTTTTTACATTTTTCTCAGGAATAACTGACAAATTAAAGACAAAGGTGAATAATGAGGCAGAATTTCAGAAAGCAATCGAATGCTGGTGAGAATGATCTTCTGTATCCAAAACAATCTCTCTGTGGGGACATAGAATTTTAACTTCCTCGGAGTGTTTCCTTCAGCACACTTTTTCAGTGCCTACAGCTGAATCATTTGGGGCATTTGTTTTTCTGTATAAGGGAAACAATGTTAAGTAACTCAATAATTTAAGGGGCAGGGAAATAATGCATTTTTGAAGTTGATTTTTCATTTCAAGACATTTTCAATGGACAGTGCTCTTCCACCTTGCCATCCTCAGTGTGTCCAGCATACTGATGACCTGAAGACTAAAAATCTGAAAATCATTTCATTATTCTTAGTTCAGTCATGTTGGAGATTCTTGTCCTTTGTTCAGGATAGTGTCATAGCTGTAGCTTCAAACATCTTGTACCTTTAAGGGGAATATTGCATTACCACATTTTATTTGTACTTCATTCTGAGTACAGAGAGCAGTTTCTGCCATCTGTCTCTAAGAGGGAGATCTCAACACTGCAGGAATGAGTTTGACAGCTTCTGATTATGCTTTGCAGTCTGTCTGAACATGTGGAGGCATCTGCTTCATGGTGGTTATTAGACACCAACTGATATTGCTTCAGCACAAATTTTCTTCTTTTTCAGCACTTTCCTGTAAGTTGCATTTATTTCAGATATGGAGGGGTTTATTGCTGTCATTGTTTTCACAGCAATAGATAGCTTTACATCGGGATCCTCTTAATCCTTTCAGCTGGAAGTCCAGCTGCACCCATCCTCTGGTTTTTCTAGCCAAGGTATTTCTGTGGATGGTTTGCACTAAGGGTCTGAGATTCTTAGTCATTTCACCCATTCCACTAGCGGACATTTCTGGGTGTTGTCTTGAACAGAGGGGAGTCACTCTGAGTGGAAAGTAACAGATGATGATTGGAAGACATGCACTTCCTGCTACCATAGATATAACTGAAGTATCTTCAAGATTGTGGGGGATATGAAACTATCCTGTCAAACAGCATGGAAACTGGTTCACAGAGAGCTTTCTTCTGCATTCACATCTGCAAATAGATTCCTTTCCTTGCATTGCTTATTCCAGGGTGGGAACAGGAGGCTCTGCTGCACCTCCTACAGTCCATTTTCAACAAGGAAATAACAGCTGTCTTGGTTGTCACCAGTGGCTATAATTCTTCATTGCTTCCTTGTACCTCACTTTTCCTTTGGGTATATTTAAAGACCTGCTTGTCATGGCGGTGCCTTTTCAGTACATTGTTGCACTATCAGTGGAGCGAAAGAATGGCATTGGACTGTCTGTTCTGAAATGTTTGTCTGGTGTCTGCTATGATAAGCTGCTTGTATGGATGTGACAGGTTGGCCCTGGCCAGCATCTAAATATCCACACAGCCACTCAATCATTCCCACGCAGGATTGGGGAGAGAATAGGAAGAGCAAAAGTCATAAAACCCTTGGATTCAAGTAAGGATTTTAATAAATGAAAGAAAAAATGTGAAGGCATGCAAAGCCAATCATTCACCACCTTCCACAAGCTGTCTCTGAGAAACAGCTACAATGGCTACCTTGACAGACAACCCCAAACCCAATTTTTAAGGCTGATCATGATATTATATAGTATGGAATAGTCCTTTGGCCAATTTGAGTCAACTGTTCTGGCACTGTTCCATCTTCTTGAAAGGGCAAGATGTAATAGCTTTAGATTGAAAGAGGTTTACATTAGATATTGGGAAGAAATTCTTTACTGTGAGGGTGGTGAGGCACTGGCAGAGGTTGCCCAGAGAAGTTGTGGATTCCCCATCCCTGGCAGTGTTCAAGGCCAAGTTGGATGGGGCTTTAAGCAATCTAGCCTTGGGGCAGGTGTCCCTGTCCATGCCAGCAAGGTTGGAACTGGATGATCTTTAAGCCTCTTCCAACCCAAACTATTTTATGATTCTTGTGCCTGCCCTCCCCAGACTATTCACTGGAGGGGGTCAGTGTGAGAAAAAGAGACAGCCTTAATGCTGTGCTGTACAAGCCCTGTTTAGCAATAGCCAAGTGTGTTATCAACAACACTGTTTTAGTCACAAATCCAAAGCACATATGGGCTTTCCTGAAGTTAACTCAATTCCAGCCACATCTGGTACAACACAGCTTCTTTACACTTATTTACAGTAGATCAGGATAGTTTCATGGATGGCATAAAGATCCTGATGATTCAGTGACAGCTCAGCTCTTTCTCCCTTCCCATCATATGTTCCCCATCTCCTCATGTCAGCACTAGCAATCGTGTTGTCTTACAAAAACTGAGTTTTCAGCACGTCCTCAATAGTGAGTCAAAGCTGTTACGCAGGCAGGGAGCTGGGAAAAGTGACAGAAGTGACCTTTCTGGAATAGACGTGTCAGTTTGTGACATAGCTGGGTGATTGTTATACTGGTGGTTGTACTTCTTCATTCTTATATACCCCTAATTAATCTCCTCCACCTCCACTTTGCTCCTTTTAAATGTCTGCTATCACCCTGTGGTCTGTAGCTCCTACTTCAGCTTTAGAGCATTTAGCTAGAGAAAACTATATATGCACAAAAGGATCCAATGCCTTGGTTCTCTGAAGCTGTGATGTATGGATCTCTCATTAGCAGCTAGCTAGAAAAAGAAACGTAATGTTTAATGTATGGTATAGAACTAGATATAAAAATCACTCATATGTTATGTATGCCAGTGCAAGATAGAGGAGATTAATATTTAACTTTGTGTGGTTTTTCTTTGGGGGACTCTACACAGGTCATTAGAATTGATAATGGAGTATTACCATGTTTTTCAATCTTTTTTTTTCCCCCCCCCCCTTTAAATCTGAAACGTGCAACATGTGTGGGAGTGTTTCCGTATAAAGTTCCTCTACTGAAATAAGAGGGGTCTTTTTGGAATGTCCTGGCCACTAGATGGCAGGGTGCACTTTGGATAAAGGAAGCACTAGGCCGTGTTGGACGCTAATTTGCTCTCAGCGTCCAAACCTCTTACTGAGATTATCGAGAGTTTTGCTGGAGTGAGGAGCGCCTGCAGCTCTGGAGAGAATTCTAGTTATGTTATGGCCCTTTGACAGCACTAACATGCATTTTTAAATTTTCCCCCGGAAAATAGAGACCTTAATTGAATTCTGCCAAGCTTGACACAATAAAATAATACAGAAAAGTGGTGATTTAACCGCAATTAAGCCGTATGTTAGTGAATGTGCTGGAGAAATCTCTGCCTCTTGTGCACGTGCTGTTTTTACTGTGCCAAGTTCTGAAGTACTCAGTCCTTGAAGTGGATTCAAAAGAGGAAACAAGCCCAAGTTGTGACCTTGGAATCTGGCTTTAAATAGTTTAGACTGACAGTTTGCTGCAGGTGGAGGATCCAGTTAGCATTTAGAAAAGTTAACGGCTTTAATTTTCACTTTTTCACACCAAATTCATCTTGGATTAGATCTTTAGCTAATAAATTCAACTGAATGAAACTTGTGTAGTGGTGCTAAGAAACCATAGGGATACTTTCGTTTAGATTAGAATAATTATAGTATTCAGAATGTTAAGATGAGGAATTTGTGCACATTTACTATCCCAAATATAGACCTGTATCTGGGGAAGTTGTGTGCAACACCCCACTATTCTGAAATGGAGCCCTAAACATTGCTAAATTGAAATGACTGTGCTAAGATTGGGTCCACATCACTGAGTCTGAGAGCTAATGAGGGGTGAAGGTAAAATATATACCAAACTGGGTGCTTTGTCATGGTTTTTGTAGCATTACACTACTTTACTAGCACATGTAGAAAACTTGTGGGAAATTCTAAAAATTTTGAACTTTTATCTTTTTAGTTGATAAATAGCTAATTTTTTAATTAGTTGGCTCATTTAATAAGTATAATGACAAGTTAATGTTGACTTTATCAGGGTATATGATCCTATTAACAAAGTTCCTCAAAACTAAGTAAACTATTTAACAACAATGACAACATTTTCAAGTTCATATTTTGTGGTGTTTGAAATAGACTGATTTTTCTTTTTCTGCAATATTTTTTATACTTTATTAAAAAAAAGAAAAATATTTTAAATTAGTAATTATGAAAGAAATGTGGTTGACAAAATGAAAAGTGTAAGTTCAGGGAAACAAATATTTTGTGAAAAGCTGTTTCAGACAGGACACTTCAAGTTGTGCAAAAGATATTTTCAAGTGGTGTATGGTGTGATATATTGTGCAATTTTTAAATCACATTTTCAGAAGTTATTTACTTGTAGAACTTGCCACTGGCTAAGCTTTGTTACAAACTTCTTAAGCCTGTTGAATCATGACTTGGATTCTTGGATCCTATAATGAAATACAGGATATTTTTTTTTGCCAAGTTTTGCCCACATTCAGTTTGGGAGTGATCTACACATGTTTTCACAGGAAAAAGGTGTTCCTAGTCTGTTACACAAGAGTGTCTCTCTTTTGAGGCTGCCTGCAGTGCACATACACTATTCATACACTGCTAGGCTTGCACTTAGTGTTTTTATCTGTCTCATCTGCATGCAAGGGCAGATTCAGAGCAGGGTGACCTAACTGGTGGGCTTCCAATCACATCTGAACTGGAGCTGAACATGTGTTTTTCCAGGGTACCAGACATGAGGTATCTCTTGTGCTCCAAGAGATACCTCATGCTTTTAGCATCCTTGTGGGCATGAGGGAGCAGCTGCAGTGTGCAGATCCCAGCTGTGAGGAGAGCAGGCGGTGCTGGCAAAGCTGCAGCTGGTGCACTGCTTCTTGCTGAGAGGTGCCTGGTGGAATTGCCCAGGCAGCCTCAGTTACAATGAATGGAGTAGCAACTTCTTTATTCCATATAATGTAAGATTTCTGGCTTGCTGTAGCAAAAATGCCTCCAACTTATCTGGGACATTTTTAAAGTCCTTTTTGAGAGAAAACATCTTGTGTGGGTGAAAAATTCTTCTTCTTTTAAATATCTTTTTTTTTTGTTTGGTTGGTTTGTTTTTTTAATAATAAAAACTCTCTTTTGCCACCTGCACTGTCTGAATGGCTTCCTTCTGCTGTGTCTACATTTCACTTCAGAAATTTGCTGTAACATCTCCATCTGTTCAAACTTCAGAGCTGGGAAATGGCAACTTTTGTACCCCCCAGACACCAAACGCTGCGTTCTTGGATCAGGAATCTGCCTCTGAAAGAAGTCCGTTTCAGTGAGGAATAATCCTTTATTTTATCTGGTACCTTGTTACCCAGCCTGGATTTTTCACCCATGCTTTATAGCCCTGTATGGTGTCCCTGTTTACGGGGAGCTTAACCATCTCTGAGCTTAGCACCCAAAGAAAGATAACTCTGATAATGCTTGATCAGATGTTCTGGGGGAATCTTCATGAGGCCTCTCAAGATATTTTTCCACTTTTTACTTGCTGTTGAAGCAATGGTAAGGGGATGCAAAGGTCTTGTACTTGCCATAACTGATTAGAAATGGTTGCAGCAGCAGCAGATCCTTACTATGCTGTTGAGGATGTCTGTTTTACTGTGAAAAAGTATTTAGTAGTCTAGTAGAATTACTTTTTCCATTTTAATTTCCTCCCACTTCCTTTTGTTTCTGCTGAGGCCTTGAGAGGCTACCTAGAACAGAGGCTAAACATGGTTAAAGGAATAAAATAGCTATTTATTAAATAGGCCTTCAAAGGATACACCTTGGGCAGTACAAGAGCTTGGCCATGGCTACACCCAAGATGGATGATGGGTCACGAGTTTTCACACTTTTATAAGTTTTGGTCCCTTTACATATTGGGGTTAATTGTCCAATTACAGCTTCAGGTTATGAAGTTTCATCCTCCCAGATTGCTCTCCTCAGTTCACTGCTGTTTATACTTTTTGGGCCTGAAGCTGCAATGGTGTCCTTGGTTCTTGGGTTGGAAAAGGCTTGCTTTGTCTAACTATCCTGTGAAGAGAACTTGCTAACACTTTATATGAAGTTCAGAGTTATATATCAGTGCACTACAGAATCCGGAAAATATGAAAGCTAGAACTTAAGGCATCACTACTACTAACTCAGCAGCAAGAGAGATGCTGCTGTGGCACATTTAGTATTGACGGGTGGTGACAGCTTGCAGCCTTTTAACTACTGCTTTGCTTAAGCCTCCTCTAAGTGTGAGTTTTACAGTAACGCAAAAAACATATGGTATTATTGAAATAGCTTTGCCTGAGGGCAAGATACATGGAGCTGGGATATGGGGGATTCCTTTGGTAAGGGTAAAAAGGTGTTGTATTAAGGGGTGGTTAAAGAGGCATAACCTGAGAGTTCATGACTCTTGGTTTTATTTCCTACCGTTGTGTGACACTGGACAATGCATCCCTTGTCCCCTCTATGGCAGGCCGAAGTCAGTAACTACAAAATCTATCAGTTTGTGAAGGGCACAGGTGTTGGGGACGACAGAAAATCATCTAAAGATGCTGAGCAACCTGGTTAATGCTTATAAGGAGTAGAAGAATACAAGATACAGGAGGGAAAGATAAACAACACACTGGACAATTCAACAAAATACTGTACATATGCCACATGCTACATTGCTAGCTCTTAATAACAGCCAATTTGGCATGGTATGGACTTGCTTACAGTTTCTCACAGTGTATATGGGAATTGTAGTAGAGGGAGTATTTTCTCTTTGCATTTTGGTTTTTTACATTAGCAACATGAGAGCCTTTTCTTTGAGGTGTTACTGACAGTGTGGATAAGAGAGTTGCAGTGATAGTGAGACTCTAGGGATCTTGGCTTACCAGTGATCCAGAGCCTAACATCGTGGTCTGTGTTAATCCCCTTCCCAAACTCTGTCCCCTCCCATCAGCACCCTGGTGCTGTTGTGTGCTTACTGGAATGCTTGACCTCTTTAGTTTTTATAGGGAAACGAAAGGGAGACAGGCACTCCTGGTGCTACCTTTGCTTTTCACATTGCTCCATGGGACAATTTTTTGTTGCTTTGACTGTATTTAAATAACGCGAGACTTTTGGGCCAAATTTTGGAAGGCATTTAAGTATCTCCCTCCAGTTAGAGAAGGCTCTGAATAGCCTGTGGCGTGATCCAATAACCCTGGCAGATTGTTGCCCACTAGCCAGCCGGCTCTCAATGGCCGGATAAAATGTGGCTGTAGGAGCACCATGTTGTCTGGAGCACTAGGTTAAGCCCTACTTTGCTGCTGAAGAGTGCATCGTCCTGGCTGATGCTTTGATGGAGAAATTGTGATTAAATGGGAAAACATTTGTGTTGTACTGCTGCTTGCCTAAGTGGCTGAAGGATCTGGCTTTTGAATTAAGCATGCTCTGAAACAGCATTCTAGTATGGAAATATAAATGCGAAGAGTGGAGGGACCTGCTTAATGTTGAATGTTGGGGATTAGTTGGAAAAATGCCCTGCAATGTCCAGAAAGATATTGTTGGAATATCATGAACTAATGATGACTTGGAGTTGAATTGCAGTAGCTGGGTTATTTGAAGCATTATAAACCAGAAGGGCAACAGCATATAAACAAATAATTAACAACAAGGTGATTAATTTTCCTTTCCCTGCCTCTAAATCTTGCCTGTCAGTTTTCCCTGCCAGTGTTTTACATAGAGATTGCAGTGGTTCCGCTTTCCAAGCCTAGTTTTTCTACATTAGGTCTCCCCTTCAAGAAAGCTGCCTGACAGGTGAAGACTACTGAGTTACATTTGGTGTTTTCCTTGAGATCTATGAGAGAATTGAAGTGCCAAATAGCTACCCAGTACCACAGATAAGGACACGCCAATACTTTCAGTATGAGAGGTGGGAAAAAGGAAGGTTTTCTGGAGGGAAGTGGGACTGGTGTTTTATGCCAATAAATTTCAATGTAATTTCATATTTTTTTGAAGTCCATTGTTAAAATCAGTTTTCATAAATGTTTAAGTACTGGCCCAAGTCGTTGTTGCTGATTTCTTAAAAAATTGCCAGACAAGAGAGCTTGCTTCTGATTTCCTTGTAACACTGATTTGTTAATGTTGCTTTCACAGGCCAAATACCTAATGATCCCTCAGAAAATGCACAAGAGGTGCTGACAGAGGCCATGTTTTTTGTAAGCAAATGCAGCATGTAGGTAATTCATGCTCTGCCTGCCAGCAGAAACCATGGTTTCTGTACACATTTGCACATGGGAACTGTAGGGCTGTGCATCTCACAACTGCCTGCAGTTTCTCAACAACTGCAAGTATCTCTGCCTTGCCCTTGTTCTTGGGACAGATCTGAGGTCACACTGCTGGAATAATCCCTTTAGCTTATCTTTCTGGGTATATCATGCCCTGTTTGAAAATTCCTCCCACTTACTTCTTCTTACAATCAGATCAGTATAAATGCCTCATTCTTGCTTCAAATGCCCATCAGAATTTTAGACTGCTTATCCCTCTGACATAGTCTGCAGTCGTATTTGCCTTGCCATCTCTACTCTTGTAGCATGCTAGTCTTGGCACCTATTAAGTTCTTCATCTCTGCTTTCTGTGCTTCTTCCCAATTGCTTTCTTGCAGAGGATGTTTTTGCATCTTTTCTTTTCCAATAATGAGTTTTTAAAAACATGCTCTTGCATAGATACCAAGTAGTAGTGTCTTTATAGGTGATTAAAAGACACTTCAGTAACTGACTGAAACAGTTGCTGAATTTCCCAATGTACCTTAACTTACTCTGTCTCTTGGATGTAAGATATGAGCGGTAAGAATTTCTATTTGGGGATATTGCCAATATTAAACATAGGATAAAATGGAAATAACAATTTCATAGTTTCCATGTGCAAATGTAGGTATTGGTACGATAAACCACATGTGACTTTTTGCAGGTGTTCCCTTTGCCAGAGTTCTGGGCTTCTTGCCAAAGCATTTTCTCTCAACCTCGCTGTTAAACCAGTCCCTTGTGTTTTGCATCAGCTTCTGTCTAAATAGGCTTAGCCTTCCAGTTAATAGATATCTTTTTCTCAAGCCCTGCCCATTGCACCTGCTTTTGAAAATGTGCCCCAGAGAACCCAGTGATTCGTCTGTTGTATGCTGTTGTTTGATTAAATCATTGCTTAGTTTCAGGTGGCTGCATTTGTGTGCTGGAACACTTGATTCTCCTGTTTACTGCTTTTGTACATGGTGGAAGTGTTTGTAAAGCTTGAGAGGAAGTGCAGAATGAGAGGTATAATATCAGTGTTTGGGATAACAAATGGTATAGGCCATACACTCTCTTCATTCAATGCTTTTTCTGTTTCCACACCAGTGAGCATGATGGATGTAATGTAGTCACAGCATGTTTCCAGAAATCCTGAGATCAGTAATGTAAAATAGGTCTTTGGAATTTTAATAATGGAGAAAATGTCAGTATGCAAAGTTGGTACAGCCTTGTTCCTCCCTTCCCCCAGCTTCACTCCCTTAGGCCAGCCTATGTATTTTCTGACCTTGCAGACACAGTATACGGCAGGGAGAGGAAACCCTCAAGGACCTTACGTTGATTCGTCCCCTATATTGATGGGATTGACATCCTAAAAAGTAAATATAATACAGACATGCATTCAGATCACGCCTTCAGGATCAGCTTTTGTCTCCTGGATGCATTTGGGAAGCTTGGGGACCTTCAACACTGAAATTACTTTTGACACCCTGTAAGAGGGACTGTGGCACATGGAAGTCACTGGGTGCTTTCCAGGCTGCTGTTTTCCCCAGCCATGTTCAGGGATGGGTTGTGTGTCAGTAGCAATGCTTCAGTTATAACTGTTTGAAGGCTGATGAACAGTGAAATGTTGAAGAGAACATGATTCTGACCCACCCTCCTTATAGAAATGACATTATTTATTTAGCTTTTTCAATGATTGTGGTATTTTTCTCATAAAATGTATTGTATACTGTCAAGTGTATGTCTCGGGTTTCAGAGATCAGCAGTCCTGATTGTGTATTGCAGATCACAGTTATAGGCTAATGCTGGGAATGGGAAATTATTTACAGGAAAGAGATAGTTAACTTCTCTATGTGAGTATAAATATATCCATATTGGCAGTTGACAGTTCATTAACTATCTTGTGCATTGAACATAGACAAACCTCTTATTTTGTGGTCTCCTAATCTGGCTGGATANTATATAATATTGTATATATATATATATATATATATATATATGTATGTATGTATGTATATATTTACTAAATTAGGAAGGAAAAAGACAAACATTAAGATACATATGGAAAAGAACTCTCTCCCTCACCTTTCCCAGGATCTACTTCACTCCTCTACTCCAGACTCCTCTCTAGCCACCACCATCGGTTACACTACGTCCCTTCAGCAAGGAAGCCACTGGAGCAGTGTGTAGTGGGGGGGGGCTATGCTTAGGATGTAGTATTTTCTCTCTGCTGTTCCTTCCATCTTGCTGTTTTCTTCTGCTCTGTCATGGGCCTTCCATTGGCTGCTGTCCCCTTCAGGGTGGAGGGGGGCCTGTTCTGGAAGTCAGCAGGGTAGGAATATATCTGCAGTAGCTGAGCTGATTTATGTCCTGAAGCTCTGTTGCTTAATGGGCTAACAGGACCTGACCAGAGACCTGACCAGCACCATGCACTCCTGCAGAGTTATTCTTGTGAGTGTGCCTGCCTACACATGGAGAGAGGGCTCCTTCTCAACTGAGTTTTGGCATCTAGTTTACCTGAAAAGAAATCAAGAAGCCTCCAGTGGGATAAGTTGAGGCCACATCTAAATCACAGAGTTTGCAGAAGTTTCAGCATGCCCTGGAGTCACATTTCCAGCTTCTCCATATCAAGGATGAGTCTGGAATATGTTATAATTCCTTTGTGGTCTTCCTGCTGACGCACAGTGCAGGAAGGAGATGCATTGATAAACCTATTGACATATGATGTAACCTCAGTACACAGCCAGGCCAGGAGTCTGGACCTGCACCTAGGTGTCTCAGTTTGGACATAATTTCAGAGTGTTTCTAACTTTCCTGGACCTTTTTCACCCATTTCCTCTTAGGGAAGGAAAAATCTTGGTTCTTCATGTTGTTTTTCATACTGGTTCATCTTTACATAATGTCTACAGAAATGGAATTTAAAAGAAGCATTTAGGAAAATCTATGATCTGTCATTAGAATGGTAATGAAGAAGTTTCATTTACTGAATTAGCAGTTTTATTGGGACTTCATTGAGCTATAAATTAAATGTATTCTATGTCTTCAAATATGATGTTACTTTGGTTGGAAAGGAGTATTCTTGAAGGTCTAAACCTGTCTGAAAATGGCTTTGCATTGGCTTGTGATGGTTTTCTCTTTTCCACAGTCCTCTGTCTCCCTCATCCCTCATACATTATCCACCCAGGTAGGACTGAGACAGACCATAAAAGTACAGGAGACTCAGCATCATGTGTTCATTCCCAGTCCTATAAATGCTAAGTAGAGGAGAACATACTGTCCTGGTTTCAGCTGGGATGGAGTTAATTTGTTTCCTGGTAGCTGGTGTGGTGCTGTGTTTTGGATTCAGTATGAGAATGATGTTGATACCACACCAATGTTTGGTTGTTGCCAAGCAGTGCTTACCCCAAGTCAAGGACGTTTCAGTTTCCCTGATGCCTTTTTGGGCTTACCTAAAAACAGAGGCCAGACAAAATTAAGGGAATAGAAAGCAGGTATATTTATTGAAGGGCCTTTAGGTACATTTTGGGCAGACGAAGTCCCCCCTGGGACTACACCCAAAATGGACACCAAGTCACAAGTTTTCACACTTTTGTAAGTTTGGGCCATTTGTATATTGGGGATTAATCTTCCAATTACAGCTTTAGGTAATGACGTCTTTCATTTTACTTCAAGTTTGCTCCCCCCCTACTCACTTTTATTTACACTTCTCAGGGCCTGAGACAGTAAGATGTCCTTGATTCCCAGACCTAGAGAGGAATTCTTTTGTCTGACCCAAACATGAAGACAGTAGCTAGCACTGTATGTGGAGTTTAGAGCTATACACTAAAGAATTATAGGATTATGAATATATGAAAATATACAAGCTAAAATCCTAAGGCATCCCCCAGGCTCTGCCAGTGAAGAAGTGCACAAGAAGCTGTGAGGCAGAATGGCCAGGACAGCTGACCTGAACTGGCCAAAGAGATATTGCTACCACAGAATGTCATGCTCAGGACATAAACTGGAGGAAGTCGGCTGGGAGCTTCTGATGGCTGGTCAGGGACAGACTGGGAATTGGTCAGCAGATAGGGTTTATTCCTCTCCCTCTCTTTTTGTCTTCTCCCTCTTCACTGCAATTATACTGTTATTGTTACCAGATTAGTTTTATTTTATTTCAGTTATTAAACTGTTTTTATCTCAACTCACAGGTTTTACTTTTTTTTTCTCTTCCCCCCTCCCAATGTGGTGTGGGTGAGTGTGGTACTTACTTGCTTAACTGTGGCTTAAACTGGGATACTTAAAGAATTGCAATGACTAGAAGCAGAATATAGTTTGTGAACCTGAGGGAATATAGCCAGTAAGGATAACGTGGGAACTTTTGTCCACCATCAAAGATAAAACGTACAGAGGATTAGTGTAGCAGGAATGAAATATAATTTGTTATTCTATAATGGCATTTCATATTAGCAAGGATGGTAAGTGGATTAATAAAGGAAAAAAGTTATTAAGAATCTTCCACATGGATATTAGCCATAAGTGAGACAAGACTTCTAGGAAAAGGTAGTATTCTATACATTATTTTTGAAACAATAGAACAAATGTATGTGCTGAAAGCAGTTCTGTTATCTCCAGTTTTATCAGGTGACCTAATGAGAGATGTTCACAGACCATATCATGGTTACCTTCATGCTGTAATATGTGTGCATCTGATATTAATCATGGATACTTTAGACTTGATTTAGCTGTGTTACAGTGGCATTTATTGCTCATAGACTGCAAAAGGAGGAAACTACCAAGAAAGGGTAGTACATCAGTTCCTCAGCAACTTGGCTCCTATTGCACAGTCTACAAATTTCTGACTGTTGTGGTAGCAGGCTGTTTGCATATACTAAATAGAAATGAGATGTTATGGCAGAATTAAGGTGCTGGTTACAATGTTTTGGCCTGCAACCTCTTTCTCCTCAGTATATTCACAGAAGAAAAAGTTTAGACGAGTTCAGTTTTCTTGATTTATTTTTAAGGATGGTACTTTTAATCCCTTGCCTCGTACAGTGGAACTTTGTTGTCACTCTTGGCTTGTGAGCTGCACAACTTCAGTATTTGAAAGAATATTATGCTGTGCTTGCTCCTTGTACAGTACACATAGGAATAAATTATATATGCCAATTGTGTAGGATAGTTTGAGAAGTGTTCAATGGATACCCTAATGTAAGTGAAATCTGTAGTTAAACCCTCTCCCTTGATCTTCTCAGATTGAGCACCACATAAAAAATATTTTTGAAAATCCTAAGGAACTTGCCTTGGCAAATTTATTTATTGCTGTTCTGTAAGAAGAGAAAATTAGAGTGCTAAAATACTGTGTGAGCTATTGTCCCAGCTGACAACTTCATTAGGGATCACTGACACCAAGTCACTTGGGTGAAAGGTGACATCCATATGACTCTGCAGAACAGTTATTTTGCCTTGCACACAACCTTTTTACCAGTTGTATGTTTTTGATGACGCTGATTGGGAAGTATAGTGTCACCTACAGAAAAGTGAGCTGGGCATGTTTCAAACCCACAAGTTTAATAGTACTGTGGAGCAAATACATGATAGCTATGCCCATTTAGTTTGCTGTATCATTTATGGAGTTACACTGATAGCAACAGCCTGGGCTTGATTTCAGAGACAATTTGTGACAATGGACAAGAGTGACTAGGATGAAAGATAAATGTCACCTTTCAGTGCTGGATCTGAGAAGAAGCTAAGACAAGAGGTCAGCTACAAGTTAAAACATCTTCCCAAACCCTTACGTGCCTTTCAATCTCCCATCCTTTAAAAATAACTTTTCTTTTCCCTGTTGTCTCCTCAAATCCAAACTGTATGTAGGAAATGAGTGTTCTGCTCTTCTGATTGCCAGTCATTCTCTCACACACAGATTTTTTGTTTCTGTCCAGCTGTCAGACATAGCCCCCTAACACAGTACCCAGTGGGTTGCTATGCCCTCCTGCACTTCTTGCTGGATCTGTAGGTCAATCAGACTCAATATAGCCTCATTTTGTTTCTTAATTTTTAAACTTTAGGGCCCTTTATTCACAATAATTGGCTGCCAACAGTCTTGGAAAATAAATACTGTAGTCACAATGTTAAATTGGAAACAAAAGTCCGAGAAGGAAAAGGAATATTTAAAGAGCTACTTTGTTGGAAGTAATTTGAGTCTTCTGAAGTTTCAATAGAACAGAAAAGGTCCTACTCAGAGGAGAAATCAGCTAGAAAGTATAGGAGAGAAAAATGATAGGTGATGTGAAGAACCGAGAGGTAGGTAGAAAGACTAGGTCAGAGCAATGCTGTGTTACTGTCCAAGAAGTGTTTTTATTAGAACCTTAAAGCTGAGGCATTTGAGGATGAACCTGATATACCCACAGGTCTTTACTGCCATCAGTTTGAACACAGCTCACTTACCAGTTAGTAGTTCAGGCATGCCTTATCCAGGTCCATCCCTAAATGGCACAAAGCTTTTCTTCATTGTGAGAAGTACAGTCAACCTGCTTCTGCTTGCCTGGGCTATATTTGTCAGGAGGTGGAGATATGTCCCTTAGGGATAGTTCTAAATATACCACATGGAGTCTGATGGCCAATTTCCTACACGTGGCAGAAAGCTGTGAACATCCTTGTGGGATATCGGATCTTGCA
>WBMY01000392.1:440412-462406 GCA_013397315.1 Donacobius atricapilla
TGTCACTTGGTTTGTTCAACCTGGAAAACAGGAGATTGGGGGAGTCTCATTGTGGTCTTCAACATCCTTTTAAGGGGACGAGGGGCCATCACTGATCTCTTCTCTGTGGTGATCAGTGACAGGACTCAAGGGAATAGCATGAAGCTGTATCAGGGAAGGTTTACACTGAGTATTAGGAAAAGGTTCTTCACCCTTCACCTATAGGGTAGTCGGGCTCTGAAGCAGGCCCCCCAGGGAAACAGTCATGGCACGAAGCCTGTGTTCAAGAAGCAATACTCAGGCACATGGTGTGATTTTGGGGTTGTCCTGTGCAGTGTCAGGAGTTGGATTTTGATGATTCATATAGGTCCCTTCCAACTCAGGGTATTCTATGATTCTATCTCTTACTCTGTAACGACTTGTATAACCAAACAACTCAACAAAAGGCATGGTCTTCAGCTCATGCAGACAGCCTCCTGAGACACCAAGTCTTTGAAACCCAGAGATTTCAAGTAGCAGAAGTGTCCCAAATGCAGCTCAACCCCAGGCATTAGACTACTTATTTAGTGGCCCCTGGGTTTTTTCAATGCATATAAATTTGCCCTCTGTTTATAAACTGAATGTGGAGACATTTGGCAACATTTTAATTTGTTGAAAACAAACCAGAAGTGTGCTGGTAACATTCATCACCAGACTGATTCTTGCAAGTTGTAAGTGATTTGACAGGATATTTATTGCTATGGTAGTAATATCTTGGGATCTAATTTTACCTGTTTTAATATTGTTATGGACCATTTCTGAAGAAAGGCATTATGCAAAGTAAGAAAATATGGCAAAATCTGGAAACAGTAATGGCACAGGAAGTCATGCTTGCCTAATTGGAACATGTTAAACTTGTAGTTTACATACTTACTGCTTAAAGTGTCTCTTTGTGGTTTACAAAGGAACTAAAATAAAACCCCATCACTGTATCACATAGCTCGTGGATATCAGCACAAAACTGAGACAGGAAAAAAAGTTGCTGGATTTTGGGGAAAAGTCTTTGAAGACCAAAGAAATAAAAAAAATCCAGAACACTAGGATTCACAAGAAACCCAACTGCAGTTTTAGAACTTCTCTCCTGGGCTGCTCCTTTCTTCTCCCTAAACCTCTGGCAACATTTTAAAAGCTGACATTGTTTTTTTTATGATGTCAGGGTTGTCACCACTATAATGGGATGAGTATGAAGCTGAAGTTAAAACTGTATAAAGCAATATAGTAACTTGTAATGGGTTAAAATTCAACTAACCGGGCGGAAACACCAAAAGATGTAGTGGTTATCACATTCGCCTAATTTTCATTTTAGTGGAATAGGATTAAAAGAAAAGCAAAACAGGTTCAATTCAAATTAGAAACAGTTAGATTTATTAACATACAGTAAAGGTAAACAAACAAAAAAAAACCAACTACGAAACCCTCTCAAAAACAACCCCTCTTCCTCCCTAGCAACAATTTACTTTTCCACGAAAAAATAATGCAAAGGGACAAAACATCAGAACTCTTAAGTCAGCATTACTTAATAAAATAGTCTTTCATTCAGTCTTTTGAGAGAGACAAGTCCCTCCTGATTCTNGGGCCTCCCGGGGCCAGCCGGCCCCTGGGCCCGGGGCCCTCCCGGCCCGGCCGCGGCTATTACCTCATGGCAGGGGTCCGCGGAAAGAGGGCGGGTCTCCCAAGATTCCTGTTTTTAAGCGGTGTCCCAGAGGGTGTACCCCTTTTACCTGATTGGCCAGCTTAGCTGTTAGTTCCAAAATGGATTAACAATTAGTTTTTCCTACTATTTATGCTAAACCAATACATAACTTTATCAGATTTTATTGATAAGGTTGGAGGGCCGCCGGCTTCAGTGAAGAGAAACTTGCAGGCAAAATCCCTCAACAAGGCCTGTGTGTTTTTACACACAGATCCTTCCTTCATTACCTTCTTTTGCTTCACTCATTCGATGACTCTCTGCTCAGAAAAGACACCAGCACCCACCCGTTATGAAAGGATCATGTATATTGCAGGACATCAGCCTTTTTGTGGATACATCCTAAAATGTCTACTGCCTTTTTTACATCACCTTAAAGCATTGATATTTTTAAGAAATAAACATTCCTTTGAGTTTTCAAGGGAAGGTCTCTTCAAGGTGCAAATCTCTTCAAGATTTGGCAGGTTTTGATGGATTTAGTACATGTTTACCAAAAAAGCTCAATCTGAAGATGTTTTTTTATTTTGCCCTTATCCTTTGCTGTCTTAAAGTAATCGATATTTTCTCAGGTTCCTTCACGAACATGTTTTTGTAGACTATTTCAAGCATAAGGAGCAGGACAGGAGGCACAATGTGATTGATGTTTCTGAGTGAAGCCCAAAGAGGCCAGAAGAGTCCTAGAAAACACCAGGGTAATGACATATGGCATGGATTCACATATTATCATCAAGGTATCATATTTTATCTACATGTTTTGATGTCAACTTTGTCCCATCTTGAGATTTCAAAAAAGGAGTTCCCTTTAGTCTTCCCAGCTTTACCATTGCTTTTTTTTCCCCCAGGTTTTGCTCACAGAATCAGAACATTAGTCACATTCCTACACCATTCAAAACTTTTACACTCCCTCTAAACCTTAAGCAAGTTTCCAGTGGGACCTGAGCCTTTTGTGGGCCTTGTGATGGTCTTTTTCTAACTAGCTGGAATATTCCTTTCATATTAAGATGAAAAAAATATAAAGGGGTGCTGTTGTGTATTTGATTTTACTTAAAAGTCATGAAGTCATGTTTACTCTGCCCATGCAAGATTTCTAGAAGGAATTTTCTACTATTTTGATGACATTAGTAAAGAAATATGGTAAGACTACAGTATTAGGTACTTTTTCTGTGTTGTGTGTAACACACTTTATATTTATTACCAAAAAAAAATACTGAAAGCAATGGCTTACAAGCAAGACAGAGAAATTTATATTCAAATTACTTTGTGCCCTCTGCCCCTGTGACCTTACTGTGCTGAGCCACTCATATCCTGACCATTTTATTTACTACTGGAGGATAAAAACCTGAATACTTTCACGTTCTTGGAATGGTTCCAAAACAGAGCACATATTGCCTCCTGAAGGTGACCTGTTTTAGGGGTGTTTACCCTTGCTAAATTCTGGTTTGCCATTATTAAAATGCCACAGTGAAGCATTTACTAGCTTTGTCCCTATATTTACAATACCTTTTGACAGAGATGTCTAAGAGCTTTAAACATATGCTTTAAACAGTGGATGGTTGGCTCTGACATTTGTTACAAATCTTTTCAGAGGGCCATGTGGAACTGTCCTAATCCGGGAAGAGCCACTGACTTGTTGTGTGATCTGACAGAGTGACATATCACTTGACCTCAGTCACAGCAGCTGTAAAATGGAGTGGAAATACAGGGGGGAAAAAACAGAGGATGCCTTTTGGCAGAGCTTTCTTGAGCAAATAGGGTTTAGACCCGTGGCTTGGCTTCTTTCTTATTCCTCCAAAAGTTTATTATTAATTTTAGGTCAAAATTAAGTTTTCCAGCATTTATTTTTAATTCCTTTTGGCAGCGGCAGGATGCCTTATGTAGTCACCTTATCCCGGGTACTCGGGGTGGGAAAAAACGCTGAAGCCTGGGGTGGGCATGTTCTAATACGGGTCTCTCTCGGTCGGCCAGTTTTGCCGGGCGGAAGCAGGAACGTTCCAGACGAGCCCGTTCCTCCCCCGCGCCGCTCTCCGGGCCNGTGGGAGTTACTTTGTTTGTGGGAATTATTGTTTGTTTGGATTTTGGTTTGGTTAATGTTCTTGGTTTTCTTTCATGTTTTTGTTAATTGGTTATTGCAGGAGTGCTGGAAAAGTCTGAAAATCCCACTAGATGCAGAAGGCCATGTTTTCTGTGAGATTGCTGCGGATGCTTTAAACAGCAGCTGAAACTCAATCCCATTAAGACAACTCCAAGTATGGGAGCTCGGTAGAAATCCCACACATGGGACACCAAGGCTTTCCCCTAGCCAACTTCGTGACCAGCATTCAGATTTCATCTGGCACATGTCTGGGGAAAACCTTAAACCTGAGTCTATGTTGCTGCCTGTTCAGTACACTTACTTTTAAGCTTAGATTTGCTGCTACTTATTTGTGTCAAACCTTCCCCACCATAGCTGTTCTTTGTACAGTTGTGTAGATCTTGAATTAATAAACATCTGGAAAGCTACTGTAGTTTGCATCTGGTTGCCCCTCCTCTGCAAAGAAATTGTTGGGCAAAATGCTCGTGCTGGTGCAACTCTTCATTTTCCAGGGGGAACTGGGCTCTAGTGATCCTTGTTTTGGAGTGTGACCTGGCAAAGCTGGGAGATGGAAAATGAGGAGGGATAGCTTTTCCAGATGATGAAACTTTGAAACAGACTTAGGGCTGCCATCAAATCTTTTAAACCCCAAGCTGGTTTAAATCCCATTTTAATGGGAGACTAAGGGGCAGACAGAAAGGTCCGGCCTCCATCCTCAGGCATGTTACATGCACAGATGACATGAGGCATGCTAAGCTGGAAATCAGTGCACTAAAGGAGCCTCATTGCAGCCTGTAACTCAGTTGCTGCAGCACAGCCTCTGCTGGAGCTGCTTGACACAGCCAGTGGAGCTGACGTCCTGCTTGAACTGTTCTGTCCCGCTTGCATTCCTGAGCTGTCAGACAGCAGAACGTGAATGTGCAGGCAGCGGTCAGCAGTGCATGCCCAGCAGGTCTGTTACAAAAATAGGAACACAATAGATCTTTCCACTTGCCAGTGTGTCTTTCCCAGTCCTTACCATTTTTTAGTGCCAGTGAAATACAGAGGCGATTGAGGTGCTGTGTCTCAGCTGGACCTGACCTGTGCACATCTCAGGGTGTTCTGGTCTAGTTTTAGTCCAGGCAAAACCAAATAATTTTGGTTTGAGTCTACCCAAAGGTTTCAAACAGTCATACTGTAAATGGGATGTTGCAATGGGCCTTTTTCATAATTCTTCTATCCATAATTTCCTTCATCTTATTCTCATATAAATCAGACTAGATCAGTTTGGAAGGCCAAAGCAATTACAAAACCTAGCATGGGAAGATAAGGCTGCTACTTTGCCCAGCCATCTTACTACTGCTCTCATTGCCATTAGTGACCTGGCACACTTGGGTGCCTGATCTACTAATTTCACCTCCATCAGCAGTTGATGCATGACCACAAGAATTACTCTGGGCCTGGAGTACACAGTGTACATCTCTCACATAAGGCCATCACTCCCTTGGGATGGCTGCACCAACTCACACAGTTTA
Source organism: Donacobius atricapilla (assembly GCA_013397315.1). NCBI lineage: Eukaryota > Metazoa > Chordata > Aves > Passeriformes > Mimidae > Donacobius > Donacobius atricapilla. The sequence continues at coordinate 445,706 of WBMY01000392.1, forward strand.
AAATTTAATCTATAGGAATTGCTTCCATTTCTCTGTGACTGGTAGCAATTAGGTGATTATTATTGGATGCTTCATCAGCAAACTGTAATTTAATGTGCCTTGTACACAGAAATAAACTAGTTAATTTCTGATTTTGATTTTCAGACACTTGCACAAGAATTTCCAATAGACCAAGAGCCACTGAGGTCTATACAATCTATTTTTCGCTTTTAGTTCATAATTTTATGCTGCTTTTTAATGTGACTTTGAATTATCACTGTAACCTCCTGTGTTTCTGTAAAGAAGGAGAAAGAACTGTTCTCCATCCCAGGGATATGTGATATCATACCTGCTATTTTCTTTTCCTTTTATTTCCTAGATCATCTGGATGGGATGTCTTATTAAAANTAGAAGATGATAACAGCTCTAGGAGAAACTCTTGAATCATTTAGTCCAGTTTTCTGAATTAGACAAAGCACCTTGCTGCGTATTTACACTTGACTTTTAGTTAACTCTTGGATGTTTGCAATATCTCGGCAGTCAGGGAGACCTTGTGAAGCTGTTTCCCTCCACTTTGTAACCTCCTGTAAGATGTGAAAAAACGATCTGCAAATTTTTTGTGGATTTTTTTCCCCCTGATAGCTTCTAATAACTATGAAATGTGAAAATGCCATTTCTTCTAAACAATAATAATTTGATTGTATATAAATTGTATTTTCATATGCTTATTCTAGATCAAAGTATAAGAAACAATATATATGTTGTCTCTGGAAGGGGCAGAGTTTCTCTGGAATGAGACTACTTCTGTAGACTTTTTAAGGGGCTCTGTTCTGGTGGTATCCAGCAAAATAATTAGCTTCTTTGATTTCTTTTCTTTCATGTCTTCCGTTCAAATTAAACCAAAGCAAATTTTGCCAGACTACTTCCCTTGAGAGGAAGGCTACAGTATGCATCTGTGCCAGTCAAACAGCTAATTCCCTGTTTCATTTCCTGAAAACACCTAAATAGGGCTGAGCTGCTGAGTGTCTGGACTTCTCCCTACTGTCTGTATTGTATATATTATCCCAGATACTGTTCAGAAAACTGTATGTAAGAACAACAGCAGCTGTGACCAACCACACAGTAAGTATATTAAAAGTTCATCCTTCCTCCCACAATCATATTCAAGTTTGTTTAATGTTATAATATTTGAAAGAAGTCCAGTCTTGTTTAATATTGTAAAGAAATCCAGTCTATATTTTTTATGACCAAGCAGAGTTTGAAGGAATGGATATGTTGCTAGTTTAGAATGCTCCTAGGGTCTTGGACCCTTTGACTTTTGACACCGGGGACTAACGTGATGTTTCAGTTTCAGAACTTGCACATTTTGAGTAGTAGGGAAAATATAAAGGGGTCGTGAAAACACTCGTGTGGTAGCAGCCGTCATCACAGACCAGATCCCAAAGGGCAGATTTGCATAGCACTTGCCACCTTAGTCTTTGTGTTGCTGAATGTCTGATCAGCCAAGTCAAAGTTCCTATTCTCTAAGAAAGGTTCTTTGGGTCGCTTACTGGTATATTTATTAATGCAAACTATCTGTTCCACTCTGACTGGAATTTTATAGCAATATCTTTCTTAACATTGTTCTACTTTGGCACATCTTTTTATGATCTTGCGCATTTTCCCTCTTTAGCCTTTATGCTGAAAAATGCTAAAACAATACTTATCATACATTTAAATGGACTTTGCCTGCTTCTTATTAAGAAGAGATCTTTGTTTTTCTGTAAATTCTGTGGATCTGTTTGGAAAAGTCATTTTTCAAGGAGACAGATTTTTCATTGGAAAGGTAACATAATATTCTAGTTTGTTTCAGAAGTTACTCTGCCTTGAAGGCTAATCCAACTGAGAACTGGTACCATCCTTTATCTTCAGTGTTGTGAAAATGCAAGGGATTTCAACGCCTTGGCTGCCTGAACTAGGACGGTGCTGAGAAGGTCTAGGCAGAATGGCTCTGTGGGTCTACTCTTAAACGAATGGCAAAGTAAGAATAATAACAATAACAACAGCAATAATAATAGCCAATACATCTTAAATACAAAAGCAATAGTTGCTCAGGTCTCTGATTTACATACGTGAAAACAGAAGCAAAAACTGTGCCTGCATGTATCCTTCAGTGCCATGGACAGATGGTACTAGAGCACAGCCTTACTAACTCTGAGCTTAATATCCCATACATGTCCACGGCATCTCTGAAGGAAAGAGTTCTTTTAAACACAAAATTTTAGAGAAGCCAGAATTCAATAACAGTAACTAATATAAGATATTTCTATAATTTCACTTCAGTCTTGTATTCTACACGTAAGGCTATTAAAACCTGTGATAATTTTGTATCCTACAATGTGCAACCACATCCAGTAGGACTTGGTGTTAATGACAATGGCACTAGCTGATGAGATCCTATTCAAGGCTAAGCTTCAGAGTCCAGTGGTTCCTGGAAGAATCGTCTTTTGAGGTTGGGTTGTGTGAATTCCACCCCTTTCCCATTTAACGGTGCACAGCTCCAGAAGCAGCAAGGTGTCCCTGTTTTAGTTTGCCTATATTTCATTTATTAGCCCATTGAATCTAGTGTCTTTGTAATCTACTGTACTGCTGCTCCATGAAGCAATCTGGGCTACCAGCTACCAGAAAACATTAATGAATGGCAGCTGTGCATACAGCAGGGAATAGATAGAGCAAAGGGGAAGGTGTCCTGGACATCCCTGAGCGAAGTGTACTGGTGAGTGCTAGGACGCTTTAAGTCACCTTTTCCTGTGTCCTCCCTCTCATCCTGCACAAGCCCTGCCTGCAGAAGGCCATATTTCCATTCTGGCTTGAGGCAGCTCCTTCCACTTATGTAGGTAGCCAGCTTGTTGCTCCAACAGAAGGAGGACACACGGCTAGTTTGACTCTTCTGTGTAAAACATCAGTAAGACATTAAGCAAAACATCTCAATTAGCAGCAAAAAAGGAATTTTTATTCCACACAATTTGGGAAGTGAATATCACACCAAAGGTGGAAAATCTGGAATGTAATACTGAAAGTATTATGAAAGTATTATCTACTTCCAATATTAATAGTACTCATGGAAATACTAATATTTTATCTGATGACTGTGACGCCAAAAGTAGGCAGGTAGCAATGAAGTTTGCCTATGAGATAAAGCTGTGAAACATTGTCAGTATAGCTGGTCAGAGACAACGCAGAAGGTGAATTGGATAGTCTTGGGGACAAGAATAACACTAGATCATGCCCTTGCACACTGATAGTAAGTATTTCTCTTATGAGCTGGGGCTCAATCCATTTGAAATGATGACCAGGAAGAGGCCTGGCCTGTGCTGCTTGTTCCTGACACAGCTGAACCCTCAGTGCTATTTAACTCTGCTTTTGGCTCTTGCCATTTTAAAAGGCACCCTGACAGCTGATAGACTAAGAGCATAGGTCAGCAGGCTCCCTGCTGTGTGTGTGTCAGCTCCCAGTGCGTGGCAGAAGGCAAGTGGTTGTGTATTAGTGACCTGCTGGCATTCATCATCACTGAATTCATCCTCACACATTACTTTCAGGGGAGAAAGGAGGTCTTTATCTCTCCAAGGAGGAAGCAGGCGTGCCTGTGCTCTTTCTGTTTTGCATGGCTTGAGAAATTGGCTCATTGAACTTTTAATCTGAGGTAATGTTTTAAATTTAGTAATGTTAAGGATATTTCTTCTTTAAAATGCCCTCTATTTTTTTTTCTTTAGTAGCCCTTTCTCCAGTATAACATGGTGAAGGCTGGTTTTGAGAAGAGGGCCTAAGTATGACCAAGATGAGGGAAATACCATGTGCAAAGTAGAAGTGGATGAACCTGCCTGTCTGGTTCCAAGATGTGTCTCATGGGGCAGCCTTCTGATCCCTAGGATAGCTACTGATGCTTGTCCTGAAGAAAGATAATCCGTTATGATCTTTCCTGACCAAATATCTACAATCCCTTTCTGGAGTTAGTTGAAAATCTTCCTTACCAGCCAACCTTCAGGTGTATCTCTGCAGAAGGCCATAAACCCCAGCAGGACTTCCTTATCACATGGCATTAACTGATGTGATGCTGTCATTTTCGATATGTGTGACTTCTTGCCTCCAACCCCCATGCTGTGATCTCATGTTCCTTTTTTCCCCAGGGTCATGTTGTACACAGGGTCCCCACTGTGGCTTTGCTCTGCTGGGTCAAGGGAAACATGAGATGACAATTTACCCTTTCCTATAAATGGTTAAATGTAGAGAAGAAAAAAATGAGAGGTGTTTGTAGATTTCATCTTCAGGGACAAATATATAAATCGGGAAAAATTGTAAAGACGGACCCTCTCCAGGGCTTTTGGCATCCTGTACCTTTAAGAGAGGAGTAGCAGGGTGGCATCTTACAGGCTCTGTAACTGTCCCAGATTTTAACTGTTTTCTTCTGAATAGCAAGTATGTGATTCAAAGAGTGCAAAAGATTCTTGAATTTTTCCAGTAGCGACTCTGGAAAAATGTCATGTACTATAAGATCCAGCATCCATGTAGGTTGTTGGTGTTTTCTGCAACTTTTTGTAACTTTGGGGAAAACTTAATAAATACTGTTTCTCATTCTTTCTTTAAAAAAAGACAGGGAGAGAAAGCCTGCATTTTCTGCCATTTCCCAAGAGGCTTTTTATCTGTTTAAACCAACTAGGGATTTTTCACATATTGACATAAGCATTCATTTGCTAATTTGCTGGACATTAAACTGCACAGCATTCTTGAATGAGACTGGAATACTTGGGTACTTAGTGCTGCTCAGACCCTGCATCATTCCCAGTACACATATGGTTTTCCTCCTCTATCTCCTAGATAAAAGTCACTGTTTGATCGCCTTAAGGAAAAGAATGAGTTAAATGGACCAATATTCTAGCCTTGGCTCTAAAACTGGGCCTTTTCAGAAACTCCTCAGCACCTGCAGCAGCTAGGTCATTTGCACATACATAAATAAATAAATTAACAATGAATAAATAATTTAATCCCACCACACAATGCCACCTTGCAGATCTGATCCTTTGCTCCCAGTGAATTTGTCCATTCCTAATTCTTTTTGATAAAGTCCTCAGATACTTGCTGACTGTCAGTCTAATTTTCTTATTGTTTTCGCTTGATTAGTTCTGTATGACCTAAGGTCGCCCTTAAAATCCACATCTCTCGTGAAGACTCCGAAAGGCCTTCTTTTTTTCAAAGGGATGGAAAGTGCCTGCCATTTCTCTGGACAAAAGCCTGGAAGGTTTTCAGTTATTAGCCTCCTGAAGCAGCCCTTTCGCTCACCCAAGCGCAAAAAAAACTCATTAGGGGGCACCTTTCTTTCTGGCTTCTTTATCTGACGCATGTAGGGTTTACGTGTTTCAAGATTTGCAGGTCTTGGATGAATTTGGATAGACTCGCTTTTAACCCTGCTGGACTGTGGTTATGCCCACCACAGACATTTGCCTCAGCTTCGTGCCCTTAACCACCTGGAGGTGCTTCATCTTTCTGAAAGCTGCTTAGCACTCGCTTTGTGGTGTTGCGGCACTGGGAAGGCACGCTTGTGCAGGGGGTGGGTGGAAAGGCAGGCACGCCTGCCAACACGTTATTTCTGGGCATCTTGCCCTTCAGAGGTCATGTTCAAAGCTGCCACCTCCTGCATTCACTTGAGCTGCCAGAGTTTATAAATCAGAGCAGCATCTGATCTGCCATGCTTAAACAATGCTGCCCAGCAACACCACACCTGTGGTGTCACCTTTTAAGAGTTAATAGCACTGGAAATCGTACTGGCAGGTATCACAGTGACTAATGTTGCTCATTTGCCTAAGCTCTGGTATTTTGTTAAGGAGTGACCTCATGACTGAAGAAAGAGGACCAAACTGATTGTTTCTCTTTCATAAAAGGGCTGCCTAGTGTCTTTGGTGAGAGATCTCAGTGCAGGCTGGGATCTGAGCCTAAAGAGGAGAATGATTTGCAGAAACAGAAGGAAAATAAGCAGATCCAAAAAATGTAGAAGCCAGGAAGATAAGCCAGGGCACGTATAGAAAAACAGGTGTCTTGCTCCTGCAATGCTACTTCTTTTGGACCCGAAGAACAGCTTGTCTTCCACAGGGTTAGAGCTGACTGATCCCTCTGGGTTAAAATTCAGTAGAAAAGCTCAGGGCTGCAGCTGAGGTCCTACTTCCAAGCATGCAGGGTGGCAGTTTTGTAGTTGTTAATCTTTGTCCTGGCCATTTTCAGGGACAGAGTCCTTCTTAGGTTGGAAGACTATACCATTATGGCCACCATTTTTTTCCAGACCTGCCAGCTCCTATGATGTCTCTGCAGTATCGACATTTTAGTTCAGTCTAGTTTTCCTCTGCAATCTGGTCCCTCTGAAATCTGAATGAGGCAGCACTCAGTAGAGTAAAGGAAGCCATGTGCATAAGGCTGAGCTTATAAGCAAATCCTTGCAGGGTCAAGACTGCATTGTCAACAATGCATAATATGCATTATTTTTTCCACTGGCATAAATTTTTGAGCAGTGAGTAGTTGGATATAGTGTCAAATAGCATGGAAACTATGTGATCTACTCCATAGTACAAACTAATAATTACATTATGGTCTGAAGAATGGCAGAAACAAGGAGAAATGAGAAATTAGAGAAGAATTTGGAACTGCAACCTGGCGGTAATCATGGAGTCATGAAATGGTTTCATTTGAAAGGACATTAAAGGTCATCTAGTTAATCTTGACTTGGGGTCCTCTGTCAGTAGGATCCTGCTTGCTCTTTCTAATCTGTCAACAGGTTAGTCTCATCCTCTAGAAAACTTCTGGATGATAGTGAGTTCTGGAATACATCATTGAGACCACATAGAAATTCTGATATTGTGATATATTGAATCTGTAGAGGCTTCTGAAGGCACTAGAAGACAACCCACAAAGAGAAATTGTACCAGGATGATAACAGGAGGAGTCTTTTTTATCATTTTTTGCATTGGTTTCTTTTTCTGCCTCAAGCTATGCAGGAGGATTTTAAGCTTACAGAGGAAACACTATGCAGTGATAAAGGAGTTTGCAGATTGAGATGAAGTTAACTCTCAATGTGTCCCTCAGGAGACCATGTATCTTATGCTGAAGTAGTAAGACAATACAGCCTTGGAAATCATGATGACAATAAGGCTGAACCATGATAAGTGGTGACATCCCTGGAGGTCCATTATTATCCCTCATTCATAGCATCTGAGCAAGAATCATTTAGCAGTCTGGTGTCTATTAGCATGTTAACTATGATCCTTAGAAAAATTTCTGAAGTCATCAATTACTTTGCTGGGAGTTTGCTGGATAAGTACACAGTTATTTGGCTAATAATTAGAATAACTTCCTGTTTTTCTTCAAAACGATCATTATCTATTGGGGCAATTGTCCTGTGCAGGGCCAGGAGTTGGACTTTAATGATCCTTGTATGTCCCTTCCAATTCAGGATATTTTATGATTCTATAATTTAGCGTCCTTACATTCTGTTTAAAGTTGGATTATAATCATGGCACATTCTTTTAGCGTATGGAGGGAAGGTTTGACAACCAGTCTGAAATAGCCCTGGAAATCTAGTTACAGGGACAGCACATTGGGTTTTCAGGACTTTGTGAGACATTTGGCTACTCCCTGAGCTCAGCATATTTTCCCACTCAGAAAAGGAGCCGATAATTTAAGATTATGAAGAAGCTCAGCTGTGATTCTGACATGCTGGTAGTCAGGTGTGGGCAAATATAATTTCTTTTAGTAAGAAAAAATGGTGGTTGTGAAACTGTGTTCTAACATAGTGCACTGTTCCAAAAATGGAAAGAAACTGGATGAGTAAGGGTTTGGCACCAAAATAGCACCTTGTCTAAGCATAATCTTTCTTTTTAAAATGCACAAGCATAAGCTTCAGCATCAAAACCAGTTGCTGAAGAATTCTAAATAATAATAAATTCTTTTTCTAAAGACAGGTTTAAAGACTGGCTCTGCTGCGATGTACCTATTTGTAATGAAGTGCCAGTTCTGAGTACATTTACGAGAACACAGCATGATTCACTTCACTCATGTTAGCAGCCAGAGCTGGTAAAATTTCAGTGACTGTAATTAAGGAAAGGAAAAGAGAGGAGAGGAGAAAATAATTTATATCCATTTAAAGCAATGGAAAGCAAAATTCTCCCCTAGTATGCAAGTGGTTAATCATATCAATTTTCTTATTTTACATGTAGATGTTTTATACATAGAGTCCTTGAAGCCCTTTGTTTCATGGTGGCAAAGGTGGCAGGGGAATAACGTGGTTGTAATTATGAAGACAATTTGGAGCTAAACCTGTGCTGTGGAGGGGCTCAAGCTTCTGAGCTTGACATTTTGACAACCAGATTATGGAGAAAGGACTCTGGCCTTCAGTGGATGGCTAACAATTTTGTCTGAAACAGTGCTTGCTGGAGGGAAATGGTAAATAACCCATTCTTCCCCACATAAAATCCCTTCCACCTCCTCTGTAGTACGTGCATCTAGTATGTTAAAAATGTCTCTCAACTGCACAGCTGTTTCAGTCCAGTGGCTGGACTTGTTACACCTTCTGATTGTGTAACTGGCACACAAAACCCAGGATTTTTTGGTTTTTTTATTAAATTCAATACCTTAGCATGGGAATGTCTAGCCTCTTTGAAATATCTGAGCAGATAAATTACGATACTTGCCAGGCAACGAGGGTGGGATTCAGCTGCCCTGAATTTTTCCCCTACTTGTATGTCAGAATCTGATCTATTGATCCCACATTCCCTCAAAATTCAAAGGGGAAAGATATATATTCCAAGGAAAATATACTTATTTTTTAAGGGAGAAAATAAAATCAATCTGATAAATTATCCTCAGGAACTGCCTGTTTACCCTCTTTACTGCAAAGATTGCTTAGAATGATTAATTCATTTTCAGACCTTTTCCTTTGAGATAGCTAACAGTTTTGTGTCGGAGGGTCATAAATTTCAGTATGTTCTTCTATTATCACACCGCTGAAAAGGTTTTTCCTTCATGATATGGTCTTGTTTATAACAAAGTAATTTTTCCAAGTACATGAATGAAAAAGTCCAGCTGGTGCCATCCCATCCTTCGATTTTCATCTGGCAAAGAATGAAACCTGCCAGCACTTCTGTACATTTGTGGACCTATGTGCTCATCTTATGTCCTGGCCAGCTATGATTGGATCCCCAAAGGCATTCTGTGCCCTATCAAATTTTGGTCATTTTCCTAAAATAAAGAAATCTTTGGGTTTTTTTCTGTTTGCATATATAATGCCTGGAAAACTTTTTGAAAGGCCTTTAGGAAGCTGGATGCTGGCAGCAGGAGTTTCTTCTCTGTTCCAGAACTCCAGTCTCAAAATCCCTGTAACTTCCTGCTAAAACAGGAAGAAGTTTAGCATTCTCTCTCTCTATTTGATCTTAATCTGAAAAGGCAAATTGATTATAAATCTTCTTTGGAAGAGTTTGATAAAAAGCTGGCCAAATACAGCCCCAAAACCCCTTTGCAAAACCGCTATAAATTACCATAGGATATTCCCATGACTAGGAGAAGAGCACTTGTGCTCTTCCAGCTGCCTGTCCTTCTAGCTACTTCATACTCTTCTCCTAGGGATGCACATCTTTTGCCTGCTTGTTGCGTGTCATATCCAGTAGTGTAAGTTGCTTTGTTGAAGGGGTGGTAGAAGCTCTTTCCAGGAGCATAAAGCAAAGCGGGCTGTAACAGTTGCTAACTGTGTGTAACGTACAACAGACTAAGAAAATCAAGGAAAATTCTGCCCCTCTGCTCTGGTGATATACCACCTGGAGTGCTACATCCAGTTCTGGGGTCCTTAGCAAAAGGAGATGAACCCGTTGCAGTGAGTCCGGAGTGGGAGACACCAAGTTACTTAGAGAAATGGAGCACCTTTCCTATGGGGAAAGGCTGAGAATTGGGATTTTTTCAGCCTGGGAAAGAGAAGGCTTTGGGATGACCTAGTTGTGGCCTTCCAATACCTGAAGGGAGCCTACAAAATTATGAAGAGAGACTATTTACAAGGGCATGTGGTGACATGACAAAGAGGAATGGCTTCAAACTGAGTGTACATTTGGATTGGATATTTGAAAGAAACTCTTTACTGAGAGGGTGGTGGGGCACCGAAACAGGTTGTCCTGAGAAGCTGTGGATGCCCCATCCCTGGAGGCCTTCAGTGCCAGGCTGGCTGGAGGTCTGAGCAGCCTGGTCTTCTAGTGGAAGGCCCATGACAGGGAGGTTGGAATTAGATGATCTTTAAGGTCCCTTCCAACCCAAATCATTCTATGATTCTATATTAATTTCCTGGAAAGAAGATGCAAAGCTGCAGCATGGAGAGGTGTAAATAGCTTTTGAGAAGATGTAATATTTGGTGCAGAACAGCATGCCATGTTGCCACTTGGAACCTCCTCACCATGGAAAGATCATTTGACCTCACAGAGTTGGATTAGCTCCTCCATATGCACACAGATGGAGGCTGGCCTTTCCTTTAAGTGTAGTATGTTGTGCCTAGTTGCAGCATTTTGTCTTGGAGGAATACTTTTTGCACTGAGTACCAGAGGTGGAAGGACCTTTCTGTACATGACTTCATTTTCATGATCAGTATAATTGTGTGTTTAAGACAAGACTAGGTTATTTTCTTCCCATACATCTTTATAAACATGTGACTGCCTAGTTGAAGTAATAAAACGAGCATGAGGAGCCACTGAAATATGTATTGCTTACCTATTTCACAAGCTCTCTGGTGATGTGACTCCACCATGCCTCCTTCTTCTGGAAGCAACTATAGCTTCATGGATGTCCAGGAAACTGCCACCTGCACTAGCTAAGGATATATGGACAGTATATGCATATAGATAACAAGCATGTAGTAGTACTTTGTTTGCTTTAACAAACTCTGTTTTCTGCAGATGGTGCCTTGCAATTGTACTAGTCTTCCTAGGTCTTTGCTGTCTAGCAGGTTTTGACATGATGCAGTAAATTATGTACTTTTGTTCATATTTTTTCCCATTACTTTATTGTCTTTTCCAGACATCAAAGAGGATTTACAATAATAGTTACAATTACAATTATTACAGTAATAATTATTACAATTATTTCAGTAACAAAACTCGGAGAGCAGTTTTTTTCTCATTTCTTTAAGAGATGAGAAGGTACCATATGAAAAAAAGTTTGTGGCGTAGAAAAATTATTACTACATCCTATGGTAAAAAGGCATTTTGTAATGAAATATGAAAGACTCAGGTTATGTTGATTCCCTTAGAATATTCCAATAAATAATTGTGTTGGATAGGATACATACTGTCTCAGGGTTTCAAATCGTTCTTGAAGTTTGGTAGTCTGTTCTCAGTGAATGTCTTGAGATCAACCCCCCGCGCCGCCCCGGCAGACTTCCGTCTGATCTCTCCTTTGAAAGGTTGAACCATCCCACAGTGGTTCCTTCAAAGAACACAGAAATTGCTTTGTAGGGGCAGAGTAGTTATGAGAAGGTGCCCTCAAAGAGGAACACAGGTTTTAGCATTCATCCTTGAGACTTCAACTTCCTAGAGGAACGTCTAAGCCTCAGGCTAGGAACTATGGGCAGAGAGGTGGACGTGCAGGCTATTGAATCACAATGAAGGCACTTTCTATTTACTTCTCTCCAAGAATGTAGCAGAAGGGCAGGAAGCTGATCTGACTGGGGTGATCATTGTACCCTGGCACCTAAGACCCTCTGCTCCGTGGAATGCTGCTGCTATTCGTCTGCCCTCAAAGGTACCTTTGAGCCTGAGGAATAGCAGCAGCACTCCACGGAGCAGTGACACCACAAGACTTATAAAATGGCAGGATTTTCACCATGGGAAAGGGATCATATCCGTACCACTAGGAAGTCAATTATTGTGTGCCTCTCTACTGGAACAGATCTGTAATTAAGAGCCTTGGTTGATGCAGTTCCTCCTCTTTCCTCAGTTTCTTCTTTCAAAATGATGGCTCAGTCCCTGTAGGTGTTCTGATGCAGCTCTTTGTGGTCCAGTGCTGCAAGCAGGGTCACAGACCCAAAGTACAATAAAAATACTCTTTCCTAGTTAGCTACTGACCTGATTGATGAGATGCCCCGAGAATGACTGTGTTGTCCTGAATTTGGGGACTTTGTTCAGTTGCATTGGCTCTGTTTCCAAGGCTGGAAACTCCATAGTGTTACACTACCAGCAAAGCCCCTAGGCCTTTGAATAATGCATTCAGACCGGTGCAAAACCATGGGAAGAAAGAAGAGTTCTGATCTGTGTTATATATGCTCAAAGTCCATAAATATTTTTTACTTATTTAAATAGTAAAAGTGAGATAGTAGAATTTCCTCTAGGCTTTGTCTGTGACCTATTGAAAATGTAAAGCTTTAAGATGGAGAGTTTATGCACAGGCTACTTATGTCTCTTTGATCTAATTGGTGATGCTTTATTTAAATAATAATGCAAATAAATCCTTGGGATAAATTAGGGAGTCTGAGATGTTTTCAATAATGCAGTATCGCAAAGATCAACATAAACTCTTCTACTGTCTGAGTAAATAGCAAGAGAGAGTCAGTATCGGATGCAGAACTGTAAATTCACGTTTTGCTGTCCTTTGATCCCAACATGATTATTTGCTGTCAACATAAAGAAATTGCTGAGGTGTGACCATGCTGTACAACTGTTTTCTGGGGTGAGAAGAATTGCAGTACATGCAGGACATGGAATGTGTGAGGAAAAGAGAGGAATTCTGATAGCAGGGAGAGGAGGTGGAAAGGAGGGCATGGGAAAGGAAGGCAAGGCAGACTGTGTCAAAAGAGATGTGAGAGTCTAAGAAGGAGAAAGATGCTAGCTGAAGGAAAGGAATAGGACATGATGGAGCCAATCATTCACCGTTAAGATTTTTAGCCAAGCAGGTGCACAATACAAAATCTAGTATTTTGGGGGCTTTGGGAATTAAAGCAGTTTATTTTCAGGAACAACTGCTCTCTATTCATTTCCTGTGCTAGCTGCTGCCAGACACCAGTAAATGGCACTCCTACATCTGGCGATGAGCTTTGCCAGCCTGACAGGCACCCCACCTGGGACCAGGTAGAGCCTTTAAAAGGCCCACCACAGGTGTCATCCAGTTCCTACCTGCTCCCACCAAAGTTGCAGGATGATGCTCATGGCAGAGCTAAAATAATTCCAAGGGGGGAAAAAGGCCCAAAATCTCTGTTCTGTAGGCATAGAAATGTAAAATAAAATCAAGGCAAATGAGCTGAAGCTCTGTCAAAAGACAAGGGATGTCTGTCCCAAGGGAGCTCTGTACCCCACCGCCTATGCAGATTCACCTGTGTGTACAGAGCATGGTGCACAGGTGTGGATCTGAGCTGGGAATGCAGCTAGGCTCCCATGCCTGGTACAGCTGATTTTAGCAAATTCCAAAATAATTTTGGGGCCAAAAGCAGGGGTTGAGCTCAGAGCCCTGAAAGAGTGGAGGGAGGGGAGTCTTTTATCCTAAAGTCATTGTTAAGCCAAAGAGGGGTTTATCCTCTACAGCTAAATGAAAATGAAAAGAAAAAAAAAATCCAGGATGGCAACATTGGAGAGACAAAGAGTGTCATGGACCAGTGCGAGTTTGCAAAATTACATGTAAATGACCCTAGTTTTGACCATGGTGGCCCTCTGCTAATCCCAGAGAGAAAATCTACTTAGCAAAGGAAAGTTTTGTTTAATTTGGTTAAGAGGGACCAAAACGCTGAATATATTTATATTTTTGGAAAATGCCATATCCGTAATGCTTCAGAGACAAAGTAGGATCACAAGAGCTTAAAGCACATAGAATAAAAGCTATGTAGCATTTTGTCCATATCCTACACTCAGTGCTGATAAAAATTAGTGTTGGACATGTGTTTTCATCGTAGGCACCAGCCATTCCTGCTGCTGAATGCGTTTTGAGTCCATATTGTTCTGTGTACACTGGGCAAAAGAGAGGTTCCCCCTGGATTTACCATCCTAAAAGTGTCCCAAGGAAATGAGGGTGTTTTTCTCCCCTCCCTAGCTGACTCACCACCATCCTGCCGTGTGACCTTTTCCCCAGTAATCTGGGATAGGAGCCTTTCTCAGGTTAAATGGAAGATACACATTCCACTTTTTACTCATTGTAATAAAGATCTTTTTGTCTGTCTCCGAATAAAGGGTCGGGTTGGTTTACAAATTGGGGGTCAGCCCATTCCGCGACCTGGGCAAACAACCCAGGTCAAATCTCCTCAAAGCCTCCCCACCCAACTGGAATAAGTTAATTTACCCCTCGATGGCTCCGGCCCGCCGGGCATGCCCGGGCTTCCCTGCTTCCAGGGGCCATGGAGACACCCGGGATGCTTGGTTCGGGCGGGGCTGGAGCTGCCCCGTCGGGAAGGAGCCGTGCCGCGGTTCCGCGCCGGCGGCGAGCCTGGAAGGACTCGCTCCCGGAGCTTCCACTGGTTTTACTGTCGGCGCTGCGCGCCTCCGCAGCGGCCGAGAGCCCTCCCCGCCCCGTGCTGCGCCTTCACCATTATTCATCCTCCTTTGAACGAGCTGCGCCGCAGAGAAATCCGCGGTCAAAGCACACGGGAGATGCCGATGCCGGTCCCGTTCGGACACGTGCCCTGGAGCACCCCTCCACGGGCGCGGGGAGGGCGGCACCCGCGGGATTTGCGGGGGAGTGGGGCATCCGCCACCTCCGGGGTACCCCGGGACTCCCTCCCAGCCCCCGGGACGGCCGCGGAGCAGAAGCCGGGCGGCGCCGACACCCGGCCCGTCGCGCCTGCCCTGCCTGCCCGAAGCGCCAGCTACGGCCGGTGCCTGCAGCAAGCTCCCGGCCCTCGCTGACCACGCCTCGCTCGTGGGATTTTTTGCCCTGGGTGGATGGGTGGGGAGACTCCCACTGCCACCCGAGGAAGCTCCCTCACGGAAACAGAAAGGAGCGGCGAGTATAATCATTTATTCCCAGGCATCACTTGTACAGGCACTGCACCCGGAGGTGGGAAGACGAGCGGGTGAGGGCAGCTTCAGGCCCTTGGAGAGGGCGGGCGGGGGCAGATCTGGGCCCCCGGGGCTCCTCGCCCACGGGGACCCCCGCGCATCTCCCTGCCCCCGGCAGCCTCCCCGTGCGCCCGGGCGTAACCCGCAGTGTCCACGGTCATAAATAGGCAATTTTTCAGGCGGGACGAGTCTCTAGAGCATGGAGGGGTGCTGGCCCGGGGGCAGCCCGAAGGCGTTGGGGTGGGAATGGCCGAGGAGGTTGAGGTAGTGGCGGTCCAGCCCCTGCACGGATGAGAGGAAGGTGCTGCGCTGCTGGCCGGGGCTGGCGAGGGGTACGGCGGCGCTGGGCAAGTGGTAGGGCAGGGAAGGGCTGCGGGCTGCGCCGTGCCAGGGGAATGGCCCCCCCGAGGGCGGCTGGAGCACGCCCTCGGCGGGACTGTGGACGTGCCCGGGGCACTCGGGCCCAGGATGCAGCTGGTAGGAAAAGTCCGGCTCCGGGAGGGAGCCCAGGGAGGTGAAGAGAGGCTCAGTGACGAAGCGTGCTTTGGACTGGAGAAAGGCCAGGATGCGGGCGTACTTGGTGTCTTTGGTCTCCATCCTCTCCACCGTCGTCAGGTAGTGGACCAGGTTCTTCATGCACTNAGCAGCTCTGTTGGAAGGAAAGGGAAGGGAATCGAGCTCCTCAGGGTCTGGCCGGGAGAGGAGCGGGGAAAGCAGCCCCCACGCCGCGAGTGACGCGGCGGGGGCCGCGGGAGGTCGCTCACGCCCACCTACCCTTCTCCCGGCCGCGGGGAAAGTCCGCCGAGTGCAGGGCCCGCAGGTACTGCACCGTCATCTCCAGGATCTCCGCTTTCTCCAGCTTCCCCGAGCTCTGCAACGGGCAGGGCAGGTGGGCATCGTCACCTCTCCCCTGAGACTGCTCTGCGTTCCACTGGGCCACGCCCTAACCCCGCCGTATCGGGGGGGATATTGCGGCGCACCGGGGAGAAAAGGGCGTCGGGGCTGCTCCCCCCCGCCTACCTGCTTGGCCAGAGCCATGGGCACCGTCTTCCCCAGCTCGGTGAGGCAGCGGTTGATGCGGTCCCTCCTCCGCTTCTCAATCACTTTGTGGGAAACCGGCGTCCTCTGCAAAACATATAGGGCGCGTTAATGGGGAAGGACAAAGCAGGTGGATCCAATCTTGCCGTGGCAGCCGCCCCCGTCCCCTGTGTCGACCCCTCCAGGGAAGCCAGTCCCCAACCCCGCTCCGAGCAGCGGTGCCGGGCGCGACGCCTGGGGAAGGGTGATGCTCCGGTGGCCGGTCCTCTCCGCGCCACCCTGGTGGCTCCCCGACTGCGCGGACGGCCCTGGCAAGGCAGGCTTGTTTTTGGGAGGGAGGTGTGGTTGTTTTTTGTGGGGGGGCTTTTCGAAGGGAAAGGCGGTGAAGGGCTCAGGGCTTGACGGCCCCGCAGATCCGTGCGCGCAAGGCGGGCGACGACTCACCCTCCGCTCCTTGAGCTTGGAGGCCATGGTGGGCTCTGCATCCCCTCTCTCTCCGGCCCCCTTATAAAGCCATCACTTCTTGGGGGGGACCCCGGGGGGCCTCCAC
Organism: Donacobius atricapilla; assembly: GCA_013397315.1. Lineage (NCBI taxonomy): Eukaryota > Metazoa > Chordata > Aves > Passeriformes > Mimidae > Donacobius > Donacobius atricapilla. Next base: position 462,302 of record WBMY01000392.1, read on the forward strand.
GGGCCCGCTGATCCCATAGGATTAGGGGCGAGCGGCGCCGAGGGAATGTATGCATTAAAGATCAGGGTTGGAAGGGGGCGAGGGGATGAGGGGCTTTTTTTTCTT
>WBMY01000393.1:0-16136 GCA_013397315.1 Donacobius atricapilla
TGTGTGACAAACTGCGTCATACATGTGTTATTTTCTAGCATTAAGATGGAGTAAACCGTGCAGAATGTATTCTAGAAATTTTAGTACTATTTTTTAGGAATACCTTCCAGAGAATGTCTCCACATTTTGAATACAAGATGCACAAATTGCATTAAAAAAAACCAAACCCAAAAAAAAAACCAAAAAAAAAGAAAAAAAAGAAAAAAAGAAAAAACAAAACAAAACCAAAAAAACCCAAAACAAACAAACCAACCAAACAAAACACCCCCTAAAACCAAAAAACTATCTTATTTGGAAATTTCAGAACAATCATTTCAGTCCAATTTAAATTATGATACTCCTTTTTCTCAGTGTCTTTTTAAAACTTTTTGTTTGTTTATCACTTCAACTATTTGATCTTAGTTCTTAGTGAGCCATGAGAATAATTTCAGTACCTTGGACAAGAGCTCAGATTGAGCACAAGGGAGCCCGGCTGAATTATAGAGTATTAAAATCCATGGCATATGGTGTTAAAGGGAAGATAATAAATAAATAAATAAAAGCAAATATTTTCTTTTTTCCTTCTACTGCTTCAAGACATAACCTCAAAATTACTAAAACTACAAGAAGCCTAAGCACCAACACCAGTTTTCTCTACAGATCTATGTCCATGCACTCCCAACTCTGAATTTTGGGATGGGATGAGTAAAATATCCCATATATGATGAAAAAGAAGATAACAAGAACATATATTTTTACTCCAGCCATGGATATAATTTCTGACCAGCTTTTTTACTACCACACCCAATAGACAAGCCAAGTTTTTATTTCCTTTATTACAGAATTGACAATATGCAAAGTGCATTTCTTTTTTACTTTGTAAATTATTTCAATAAATTAGAAATTTAAAGAGAAATGTGTGTTTGTGTCTGGTTTTACTTCAAACTTCCTCCATGAAAAGGTGATTGATACTGTACCATAAAGTCAGAAAAAACTCATGCAAAAATTACACATATGTCAGACCTTGTGCAAAGGCATAACCTTTTAGAGTGAGTTGATCCAGGCAAGATGAATTTTAATCTGTGAGAGGGAGGATGATATAAAAGAAAGACTGAGTCAGGTAAAGGTTAGTGAAGATACATATATATTTCCAGGATAAGATCCAGGCTGGAAAAGAAAATACCCAGAACAGAACAAAATCCACAGGCAGATGAACACTGAGTAAAAAAAAGAATGATGATATTTTGAACACGATTATAATAGAACAAGTCTTAAAAAAGGCAAGATTGATATGAAAGTATGATCCCCGCTGCTTATTCTCTGTTTTAATATGAAACATTTGAAAGAAAAGCGGTGTTATATCCATTCTTTCTCATGAACTCTTAATATGTCACTCTGTTAGAACCTTTACAGTTTCAAATTCCCTTCACTTCAGTGCAAAACAAATTGCTAAAAAGACAAATGGGTTGTTTTGTTCTTTCAAAAGAAAACTAAGAGAACTCAAGGACATCTAAAGGCAATGATATGTCTCAGAGGTTTAATATGAAGGCATTAGGCATTAGGCATATGATACCATGCTATTATACTACAACTTTTCAAATCAGCAGATTCCACCAACTGGTGATAGTCTGATACACTCCGAGAAAACATATTGTGAGTTTAAATCTTGGGGATAATACAGTAAGACCATACCTAACAAACTATTTAGGAACCTATTTGAAGAAACTTCAGAAAATAAAAGTTTCTCTGCACTTATGTATGACTAGAAATTACTCATTTCTCTCAACTCCTTTAATTTAATAAACAAACAAAACCCCAAACAAACAAACAAACCCTACCAAACAGTATAACAGAAGTTTTTGTTATATTAATGCTCTCAGGTACAAGGTATAATTCTGGGGGTTGTCCTGTGCAGGGACTATAAATTTTTCAGTCCATTGGAGAGGACAACATTATTAAGGCACCATATTTGTAGATAAAGGGGGAATTGAAATGTCATTATGTCCTAGGTTACAGTGTAAGATATGCCCAAGATATGTATTCTATCACCATCTTCATGAGCTGTTGAAACCAGGTGGGGCAGTGTTTCCCTTGGCCCACCCTCTGGACTATCTTCTGTTAATGGGCCCATCCATGCTCTGCTGTATGACTCATAGGTACTTCCCACCTGGATATAACCCGGGATAGCACAGGGGGCCCTTAACCCGCTGGATTCCCAGAGGACAGGAGCTGCTGGACTTTTCTACAGGATCACTGCTTCAACGAGACCACTTCATCCGGACTGCTACCAGCACCCTGACAAACAGGTTGTATTATTGAACTTATTTTATTTTACTTTTTTCCCCCTCCTATTAAATTGTATTTCTGACTTGGAGTCTTTCACTGGTTTTACTTTCAAACCAGTACACTTTAACATATTTTTAAACAATTTATTGAAAATTCATTTTTATATACAGCGTCAGTTAAAATAAGAAATTTTATAAGAAATAAAGTGTACTTCAAAGAATCTGGTAGGGAAATCATATTTTGCAAACACCTGTAGGTCCATGCCCTCCTCTAATCCCAGGATATAGCACAGGACATACAAATTACAGGATTAAATCTCTTTGGGAAAAATTTGTTGAGATACAAAAACACATTCTCCAAGATATGCAAGAATAACTTTAAAAAGTTAGTGTTTTTTAAAAGATAGATAGATTTAGTGGCAGTTGTGAGAAAAAAAAAATATATATATATATAAAAATCAAACAACCATCTTGAGGGAAGGCATGAAACGAGAAAAACACCAAATCTCATCAACTGTCTTTAAACTTCTAAGGAGGGATTGATCTTCATTAAATCTTGAAACATAATACAAAGCTTCTGAAATGGAAGAGAAGAAGATCACTTTCAGAATGTCAATTTATTCAACCAAATCAACAAATGGGAACTTTATCTTTGTCTTTTAATCTCATTAGATAAAACTGAATTTCTAATTTTAGAAAGAAAGAACAAGCAGAACAGGAGAAGTAATGGCATTGATTTTTAAATTTTGCTTGTTTGACAAAAAGATTGCTCACTTTTGAGTTCTTACTTTATTTCTTTCTTCATTTACAATGTCTAAAGAAAGTAAAAAGTTGAGCTCTTGTGTTGAAATTCTGCTCCCTGTAAGAAGTAGCACCTTTATGTGATACTATACTTCTGCGCCTTTGGCAAAGAAAATCCTTATAAGGCTGATATGCCTTTGTTAATTTCAATTTTATTTCCCACAGTTGTCTGTATGTGGGCAGATTTGCTTGAATTTCATTTTTAATATTATTTCCTGATGTGTTCCCTTGGTTAAAATATACATCTATGTCATACTGAGTTCTCAGTTCTCACGTGATCATGTAATAGTAGAAGTGGCACATTATTATTAGCTTCACATAAAAGGAATAACAACTTCTACAAAAGAAAACTAATGTCTTTGCATCGCCAGTGTTGTAATGAAGGCTTAGCTAGTCTACAGAGTATGAAAAATCATAAAATAAGAGAAAAATTGACAGTTATCAGGAAACAAGAAAAGAGATGAGTATTCTTGTATGTGTGTGTAAATATTCATGTATGAAAAGCTAAACTCTGAATATCATATAAAGTTCAAAAAGTCTTAATTGTTCTTGTAAAATGGCGCTTAAACAATGAGATTTTGAGCAGATTTTGCCATAAATAATTCAGAATATAATAACATTAAACTGTCTTATTTTTCTTGTACTGAATTGTATGGATTTTATGCCAATAACACCTCTGATGCTCAAAGAAGAAAATATTCAGTGCTGTTGCACCATTCTTTATAGATATTAGCATAATTTGACAATTGATAACAGACACTGTCCCATGTGTTTATGAGGAGCAGTGCTTTGCAGGTGCTAGAACCACTTGTGCTATTGCAAGAGCTCTGCTTCAGTGTGTGTACCAGGCTTCATATTTCAGACTGATTTTGAATGGTGCTTGGTTGTGAGACTAAAGCAACAAAAAGAACGGAAAAAAAAAAGTAATGAATGGGAAAATAGAACAGTTCCATTTCCCATAAAAGCAATTAAGGTTCCCATAGGAAAAATACAAACATTGCATTATATACAAGAACTTAATCTTTATTTTGACAATAAACCTGCTTTCATAGATTTCAATTATTTAACTAAGGGAATCTCCAGAAGGGAGCTATGTTGAAGAGCACCTCATGCCATGTAAATTCAAAGCATCGAATCTGTATACTTTTAAGCAAGAAAGAATGGAAAGAAGTGAAAAATAAGGAAATTATTCAATTAAGGCTAAAAGTACATCATACAAATGCCAGAGTGATAGAAAACTTTGACTTATGTAATTAGACTTTAGTGGGGAAAAAAACCCACAACAAAATAAAAATAAAATCCTTAACAAAATATAAACCTGGGAAAGAGTTGGAAGAAGCAGTTTATATACTGACAAGCTGATGCCTTTTTAAATCGCAGGAGTTAACAAATTAAGCTAATAAATCCATTTTTCTCAGGATACTCTTTCCAGTACGGAGCAGGAGTGGCTGCCTATGTATGAGTAGAGGAAAACAGAAATTTTGGTGATGATCACACAGAGTCCCCTCCCCACCTTCAACAGCTTGATGCTTTTTGAGTAAAAAAATGCCATTTCTATACTGACCCTGTGTGTATTTTCTGCATCAACTCATCTTTTGAATTCAATATGAATTTAAATTCTATAACATCCTAGAAAACTCCACATGTTATTATATTTTACTATACAAGAGGAACTACTGCCTTTGGTAGGGGATTTTTTTGCTTGTTTGTTTGTTTGTGGGTTTTGCATTTTTCACCTACCAGCCCAAACTTCTACTAGAAGAGAACACAATTAATTGATCCCTGTTCTCTTTCTATTTGCCAGTGATAATTTTTGAGATCTCTAGTGATACTTTGGTTATTTCTTTTTCAAACTTAGTTTAGAAGCCTGCTTAGTCACATGCAGAAACCTTTCCAATCTTTGATGAATTCTTTCTCTCTCTTATTAGTTATTTCCAGGCTTAGCCTTTTGTGAAGGGAGAACCAAAGCTGCACTTAGCATTCAAACGCAGATAAAGCTTGATTTTATATACTTTAGTTCTCATTTTTATTCTATTTTTCTTCCCAGAAGTTCTATACATAATGGAGATAACACTTTAAACCAGTGAAAAATAGTAGACGAATACTATTAAAAGGCTTTGGAAACCATGGAAAGAACTATACATGTACAATAGAGTTAAAACCCATCATTTTTGTATAATCATAGTCTGATCTAGCAGCCAGTATCAGCAGCCAAAAAGCAAACAAGTCCTGTAGACACAGGTTTCAGGGGTTTTTGATGCTAACATCATTGATTGTAAAGGCTTGGGTTTTTTAAAGGGCAGCAAAAAAATTAAATTGTCTAGAGACATCTCTAAGGAGAATGAAAGCTTCTGAAACAGTCTCAAGAAGTACTCAGGGAAAAACGTTCTCATTTATGCAGAGCAACTCAATTTTTGGTCCATGTTACATTCATGATGGTAATGGACCACAACTGAGTAGGTGGCATTGTAAAACAATTTTTGTACAATTCAGAAATACATTTTGGGATTCATCTTGCCAAATGGAATGCTCTGCATAGGAGTTATTTTCATCTGAACAAGTCCCTGTACACTCCAACTGTACCTCTTTTCCCTGAATTACGCCTGGGGCAGAATTCTGCATACTGAGGTAATTTGTACAAAACTATCCTCAGGAGCAGACTAACCTTCTTCACAGACATTGCTTTGAAGCACAGCAGTTTTCGGCTGTGTCCAAGAGTTATCCTTGTTAGCATGAGACATAAATACTATCTATAGTATTTTCATTTGAAAGTCCTTGAAAAATTAACTTTATAACCTTATACTGTGAGACTGCATGAAGCCGTGGGCATTTGACACCCAGTGACCTGTCTAGAGAGCATTAAAGAATGATGTTGGATGGAAATATCCATAGTGCTTGCCCAAAGCCAGGTGAAAAAATGCCTAAGTCTCTTGTTCAGTGGCCCAGAATGAAGGAAGAAAAAAATGGGCAGTTAGATCTATAAAATTAGACTTTGTCAGGGGAAAGAAATAGAAATGTACATAAATTCCTGATAAAAGAAGCTATGCTATGTTCCCTAAAGTATCTGATTACTTCTGTCCCACAGAAGCTATTTGCTTCCTTAACTGTGCTTTGAGTCCAGGATGGGTGACTCAAATGCAGTGTCTGACACAACACAAACTGAATCCCTTCTGCTATTTTTATTCTCTCAACACTCTGCTAAGTAATTAATTGGTGATAGACAAATGTCCCTGCCCATGGCAGGGGGGTTGGAACTAGATGATCTTTAAGGTTCTTTTCAACCCAAACTGTTCTGGCATTCTATGATTATAGGAAATTATGATGTCTTGAAAATAGGGCACTGATATCAGAATTTGTTCCAGAGCTACTACTTTTAAGTGCAAGAAAAATATCAACAATCTTTACCTTATCATTTTTAACATCCTATAAAACAACATTGTAGCCGTAATTGTATTGAATTTATTCACACTAGTTGTTGCAATTTTGTAAGAAACCTCAGAAAACCCGCATTCATAATCCTGAATATTGAACACTAGTAACAAACAGAAAATATCACTCTGTCTCTTAATTGGAGGTAAGGATCACACCCAGTGCTGTCACCACTAATTTGGCTAATTTGGAGTAATGTCATTTTTCACCTCAACTAAGGCCTATCCTTAAGGGAATCATGGCATTTTCTTTAAAATCAAGGAGGAAGTGAGTTAAGAAAGGCACCACTAGAGACTTTTGCCAGCAAAGCTCACAGCGAAGCAAGAATCACGCAGGCCAAATCTGAGCCCAAGATTTTGATGCAATCAGAACTGATGGGGTTATTCTTCAATACATCAAAACTAGTTGCCTACATATTTTTTGTGTTATATTTGGTTGGAGAAGCTACACTTTTTTCCTTATCATCTCATAAGAATAATCTGAAATGGCATGTTGTTTTGCATAGTGATGTGTGACACAGGCAAACACAAAATGAGTGTAGTAGACCTCTGCTAACTCCCATAGCCTAAGTGATTATTGAATAATTTAATTATTAAATTTAAAATAATAAGATGAATCTACACAAGAAAATCAGCTTTTAACTCTTTATGTAATTTTTTTTTTTTATTGCTTGACACAGTCTTTGAAAATATTTTATTGAGGAATAAAACATTCAGGAATATCATTTTGTGCAGTAAAATTTATTAAGTACTCAAAAAAAATTCTCTCTCACCTTCCCCATATTCTGCTTCTCACCACCAAAAACCCCTGTTCTCTATGATTCCTAATCATTCTGTAAACTTATAGTTGACAACTCTATCTTCTTAAATCCAAGTAGAAAGCTATATTCTCATCATGAAATAAAAGTCAGTTTAAATTAAATATACCTTTTTTTCTGAAAAGTATTTATTTACTCAGAATTCCTAATTAGATAATGTGTCTACTAAATATCTGAGTTGAGGTTGTAAAGACATATTTGTTATCTCATAGTGTATTGGTAGATACATTTCTTCGTTCTAGTTTATTATATCTTCCACATTTGTGAGTTTGTTTTGTATTGTTCTACTTTAAAATCTATTTTTATTACCATCTTATGTTGTAACTGACTAAGCTCTTTCAAGAGCTTTGACAGGCTATTAATTTATATTATTATATATACCAATAAAACAACCTACTGTTCTAATTTCTCAGTGATAGCAAGATTTATACTGTATTTGCTTAAGTCACATAGGTAATGAAAAATTGTTCTGAAAATTACTTTTGTGTGCTTTATTACAAGGATGTATTTCTCATGTTCTTGTCTTTCTGTTACAGTTATATTAAAGAGTAGGTCTGCTTAATGTTATTTCTTCTCTTTCCTCTAAGGGAATTTATTATTCTACTTATGAAATATATTAAAAAAAAAAAATCAGTGACTGGTACAAAACCCCTGACTGAATTAAAAAAAAAAAAAAAAAGTTCCTTACTTCACTTTAAGCAATAACTAAATCAATCATTAGCAAGTGTGATTTTTATGTCAATCAAATATATATCATAATTAGCTGGTCTTGTTCTACAACTAAGTGAAGTAGAATGTCGCCCTGATTTTTTCAGCCTTCTCTTCTGTTTCACAGTTTCATGTTTTGGGTTCTTTCTCACGCTCTGGCCAGTAAACACTGGCAATTGTTTATCATAACTTCAAGGTAGTTTACATTCTTTGTCTTAGAGATGTGGACAGCTGATGGACAGTTGTCCAACCCAACGGGGTGGGGAGAGGTGTCAACCTTCTCCCTCAATCCCTAGCCTTTTGTAGATATGATATATATTGGAGTCAGACTTTCAAATAAAGTAGAGTTTTAGTTCATGCCTTCTGATCAAAGTGTGAGTGTGTGTTTGTGTGTGTGTGACGAATTGCATCGGTAGAACATAGAAATAATAATCCTCTCAGCAATGCCAAAGGAATTACTCAATTCAGCTGAACGGGGATATTTTATCAGGCTGACTCGTTGTTTTCTGAAGTTATTTGAACTGGGAATCAGAGAGAAACAAATAAATTAACCAATCAAATTTAAAATAGAGAAAATTTGGAAGAGATTTTAAGGTAAATTAAGGTCCTAAATGTAAAACTTTCAGATGGTAAAGAAGCAAGTCTCAAATAACCCCTGGTTCATTACCTTCAACCCTGGTGTCAGTTAATATCTGATTATGACAACCTTAATAGGAGAGATTTTTAATAACCTCTACACCAAGCTGCTAATTATATAACGGATATGTGATATAATATACAAGCTCAGTGAATTAAAATCCTACTCTTGGATGTACCCATTGCTTCCTGAGAATGGGAGGAGAACATTTTTCTCCAGTAGATTAATATTTTGCTAGTGTTTAGTCACAGTAAGAAAAACAATGTTATATTCTGGAGGAGTAGCATCTTGAAAAAAGTAACAGGAGTCAGCAATATAGGGCAAGATTTTTTTAAATGTTTTCTGACTAAGTTAATAAACCACAGCAATTTCTGAATTTCTCTGGGAATGAGGGATGGTGTGGGAGAGAAAAAGTAATACAAACTGAGAACAGAAGAAAGGAGTTATACTAACAGAGTATAAGAGTTTTCCTAACATCACCTAAAGAATGCATTTCCTATAATTGCAACCCCAACACCTGAGACATGCAAGAGGACACCAAGTCTGCTACCATGTGGGGTAAGACACCTCCTGTAAGATGAATCTATAAAGGAAGTTTCTGAGACACAAGTATTTTCTTTTTCTGTCAGTTGTGTGTACAGCCTATGACCAAGTCTTTCTATGGGTTTTGGGTTCCTCCACTGAAAGACTTTACTGAGATGTCTGGCAGTCATGGGATTCTTCCTGACTAAATGCAAGGACCACTGTGAGAGTGAGTCATGTGGGCATGGAAACCTAGGGGGAATGCTTGGCAGTAGCTGAGAGACTCTCTTAAGTGACACAGCCCCTGGTAAGTACTTTTAATTGTTTCACTTGAAATTATTGAAAATTACTGAAAATATTACACGAACACAAAACACAGCCCCATACCAGCCACTGTGAAGAAAATTACCTCTGCCCCAGTTGAAACTAGAAGAAATGGTAATGGTAAAATAACTTTTAATAATTAGGACTTAGAAAAGCCTTAGCTTGCAGCATTTTTTTATGCTTTTGTCTGAAACATTTAGGGCTCTATAGTATCACATATCTTTCTACTGCTGCAGGCACTTTTAGACTATGATCACGCACAGTTTTATTTTAAGGGAGTTAAAACAACTAAGCCTTTGAAGCCTTACTTCATGAGGAGAGTTTTTTAAGTCTCACATCATTTTGTTGTCTGGATATTCTGTTTTTTCTTTCCTCCCCCTGTTAAAAAGGTTGCACATGTGCATATCATAGCCACATACCTAATTTCATTTTTTACTAAGTAGTTAAAATGTGCTTGGAGACACATCTATAGAGAGAACATGTAATGCTACTCTTTTGACACTGTTCTGGAAGGAACAGGAGCTTAATCCCTGTGGTGAAGTTAGCAGATAAATGTACAATAGAGCTTCTCCCCATACTTAGAGTACTTTTTTCCCCCAAGGAAACATGTTCTTAAAAGCTGAATGTTTGTCAATTCACAATTTCCCAAGTGAAGCAGTTTACTTCACATAATAAATATCAATATTCAATATTTGCTATTATAGTGCTTGATTTTAAGGTAATATTCCTCAGTGATAAGACAGTGATGGTCTTACCTCTTTACAAGAAAAAAAAAAAAAAATCTGTTCTTCTGTTTTCTTCCAAGTCTTATGTCACATCTCACACCAGCAAGTTAATTCTTTTGGAAATAAATGCAGGATCCCACTTGAGAAAATGTCATTAAAAAAATAATTTCTACTTAAGCCATATTTTGCAACCTACCTGTGTTATTCTATTCAAACCATAGACTACCAATAGTTAAGTATTTTGGACCAAACTAACACTCCTACCAAATATCTTAACAATATTAGAGAGGAAGAGGAGTGGCAGGCACTGATCTCCTGCTTCCTCTGGTGACCAGTGACAGCACCTGAGGAAATGGCCAGAAGCTCTGCCATGGGAGGTTTGGGTTGCATATTAGGAAAAGGTTCTTCGCCCAGAAGGTGATTGGGCACCGGAACAGGCTCCCCAGGGAAATATTCAAGAAGCATTTGGACAATGCTCTCAGGCACATGGTGTGACTCTCGAGGTGTCCTGTGCAGGGCCAGGAGCTAGACTTTGAGGATCCTTGTCCATCTCTTCCAACTCAGGGTATTCTGTGATTCCATAATTCTATTGTAAACAGTTTGAATATAGTAAAACACAACTTATTTTATAAAGGTATTTTACCTCACTTCTTTTCCTAACACTTTTTTGATCTCTGATACACCCCAGGAACTGAATAACTTATGTTTGCATAGCTGTAACCAATACTTCAGTGTCTCATTTAGCACTCCTTTAAAAAACTTTCCAGGTCTTTTCAGGTTTTGCTTAGTCCAAATCTATCTGCATAGTTAACAGCAAGTTTGCTTTGGTTCAGTATGCATTTTTTTCAACATCTGTGGGAAAATGCTTTGGCAGTAAAATTGGAGGAAACTGGGAAGTTCTATTCACACTCTAACAGAAGTTATAACAGCATGGAAATTATAGGATGACATGCAGTTGCTACTCCCTGGATAGCATGGGGTCAGCATGCCTGAGTTCTCACAAAATACATGCTTAGGGAGACTAAACAGAGCATGGAGTGGAATAGACACATTGTGGCCAGGCTCTGTCAAAATCCCTGCATGAGGGGAAACTCAGTGGTACCTTGCAGCTGATAAGGCACATAGTACCTTGTCAAGCAAGGGAGGGAAAAGATTTCTTGCTCTTGAACCAGCAGCTGTGGTGAGATCACAAACACACACCTCAGATGGAATAGTGACCTTACCCACCTCCAAGGTCTGGCTGCTCGCACTGAGCGTATATGATGTATGGTTAGAGTCACTCAAGCTCCACCTAAATGCAAAAATAGTATAAAAGTCAGTTAAAATGGGGAGAAGTTCAGGAAGACTCCATCTTAGCTTCTGGGACCAGTCAATGGGCTGAATCTGTCTTCTCTCCCCCCTAGGGAAGCCTAAGAACTGTAGTCTATGCCTGCTGATTGATTTTCTGGAGCTAGCTTTTGCTAGGAATTACAGCTTGTCCATTTATTGCTTTGAATGCATTTTTGCAGCCTGATACTATCACAGGCAATCTCTGAACCTTAACCTGTCACAATTTTATATTATATTGAGTGTTATTTCATAAACTGTTATGTGTGAGTCTTTCAAGGGCGCTCACAGCTGCCGGCAGCAGAGAACATACTGGAGGCCTGGGACGGGGGTGTCTCTCATGCTTTTGGTGTGTGCCCTGCTTCTTTCTTGGGGAGCTAATAGACCTGTTAAAGGTGTAGACACCCAGGAGAAGGATTTTTGTCTTTACATATGACCCTGAACAAGTCAGATCACCATGGTCTGATCCAGCGGGACAGTTTACAGCAGGGTCCCCACAATGGGACACTGACAGCCTGATCAGGCACAAGGCTTTTGGCTTTTTCACTGACAGACAAAGATCTGAGAGGATCTCCCCTCCTCAGCTGAAATCACATAATCAAGAGTGCAAGGGCTGGACATCTCTGACAACTAAGTATCAATTTCAACGGTTGCAGTGGAAAACAGCTTGTGTTGGTTTAGCACGGATGGTAAAAAAAAACCAAAAAACAAAAAAAAACAAAAAACAATTAGTGACTAACTTTTAAGATTGATGGCCAATTAAATATAGGTATACACCTCTGGGTCACACAGCCTTAAACCAGGAGGATCTTGGGAAACTTCCCTTTTTCCTTCCTGCACTGGAGCAGGTAAGAGGGCCGGTGCCTGGGCCTGGCCGGGCCGTGCTTCCGCCCCCACATCGGCGGCCGGCGCGGGGAGGGAAAGGCTGCACCTTAACATCCAGGGAACTTTTAAAGCCTACCCCTCCGCCGGCCGGGGCCGGGGCCATGTTCTTCCTCCCGCTGCCGGGGGCTCCAGAGAGCAGCTCCGAGCAAGGCCACCCGCGATGGGACCGAGGGGTGGAGAGGGGGCACCCACCAGCCCGGCCTCTCCGATCTCCGGTCTCTCCCTGCCAGCCTTCCCCCGCCAGGGCGGCCTTGAGATCCAGCGCCGTGAGCCGCAGCGCCAGAGAGACTCTGGGCACGATTTAACCCTTCCCTGACACAGATGAGACTTTTCAAACTCTAATCCTCCTCTGAGTAAAAAGAAAAGGACAGAGTGAAACATAGCGAAGACACGGCATGAGATGGACTGTAGAAAAGAGAGAATGAAAAGACTTTTTGGGAGAAGGTGTGGAAGAGTTGCCGAGTTTAAGCTGGACATTTCTGGTAAGGCCATGGAGACTGGACTAAAAAATCCCTTTAAATATGGATTTTGGGGAGATGATGAGAGTTTTTAAATTGTAGAGATAAACAAAGGTATTTGTGATGGACTAAGTAAATACTGAAGTAGTTGTGATCTCATGAGACGCTTGAACAGAGGAAGATGAGAAGCCCTCTGTGCCAGTGAAGGAGTGAGAAGACATCTCTGTTCTCTGAGATGAAGACTCCTTTGCCTTTGGAGTAGTTTATCTTTAAAAAGTGACACCCCAGTATGCCTGACTTCCCATGACCCATAAGCGGCTTGGGAAGCTGCTCATGGGAGGGATCACGGAAGCAGGGTTTTTTTCCCAGGCAGCAATTTTTGTGACTGTTAAAACCCTCAAGAGAACTGTTCTAGGATGTCAGTAGGGGGAATTCCATGGTAAACTAGGAGAGACTCTTCACACTAAAGAACTGATGAAAGATTGTTTTTTTAAATTATAAAAGGGACTGAAAATCACCGGTTTTGTCTCTTCATGCTGTTTGTAGGAAAGTGAACACTTGTGGGGGGAAGAATGATTGTTTTGAAGGTTTCATATTTTTTTCTTTTTCTCCTTTTAGTGTGTGTTAATAAAATCTGTTTACCTTAAGTTGGGCCTGTTCTGCCTTTTTCTCCTAATTCTATCTCACAGCAGAAAGACATTTAAACCACTACACAAAATTTGTCCAGAGACAGGCAAATGTGAAACCACTACATAGCTTTAATAGTACATTTAAGAGTTTCATTCCAATAGATGGTTTTAGTTCCTAAGTAAAACTGGAATGGAGACAAGGGATGGAGACGGCATCCTGATCAAGTGTGTACAGAATAGAGGTATTCAGCATGTTATAGAAACATCACTACTGGGATTGTAGTCTTCACAAGGCATTCTTGCAATTAGACTGAAAGCTGACTAAGCAGCTCTTTTTTCCTACCACGTGTTTCTTTCACAGGTGAAGGAAGTTAAAAATCAAATAGAATACACTAGGTTTTCCTTTAATATCTGAACGATTTTTAAAAATTCTAATGATGTGGCATTCATTCAGATAGATGAGGAAATTCGACGCGGTAATTTTTCTTTTTTCAATTATCCCTCTACTAAAAGGGAAAATGTAATTCTCAATTAGATAATAATTCCCAGGTATGTAGAATAGCTGCCTACAGAATCAGCTGGAAAATTTAAGTGACCTTCTCAAGGTGAGCGAAAAAGAGGAGCCTAATTTTTTTGGTACTGTTGCTTAAAACCACTCCTTCAAGACACTCTAACTTCTTGTGATTAAGGTACTGACAAATGGCAATGGTAATAATGGAAATGGCAAATCTTTCAAGGATCCAGAGATGATGATTTAGGTATACATTTTTAAGATATTTGTGTCTCTGCTGCATTTCCCACGTCACTGTGCAGACTTTTTATATACATAACCTGAGATCCAAATTTTCCATGGTAACTGAATGAGAACTCTAGTCCCATTCTGCTCAGAATTCCATTCCAAGGCACCTAAAAACTAGCAATGCAGCCTCCACTACAGGTGATTTCTGTCTGTATATGATGTAGGATAGATGTAGCCCTGATTTAGATAAGCATACCCGTGCAGAACTGTGTCTGAACTAATGAGCACTGCTGAAGGACTGTGAGTAAAGGCATATTAAATTTATGTGCATAACAAAGCCAATTTCAAGGGAAACTGGTGTTATCCAAAACCATAGAAATTCCTGTCGTAATTTCTCTTGAATCTGAGCAATCATTTTAATCACAATTTCCTCTACAACCATGTTAACACATGAAAGCATGGAAAAATTGATGTAGTTATGTCATGTAAGTATAATTTCAAAGGTAATGACTGAAAAGTTACACTCATGCCCAACTAGATTTAATCCGTCAAGAAGACATAAAAAACATGAAAAGCAACTATTATTCTACAGTTTGGTCCTAGAATTTCTTTTCTCTGACATTTCTTTAAGAATATGTTAAGCTGGCTTAAGGAGAAAGTAAGGAAGAAAAAAGCTGAGTGATGACTCTTGTTAGCATTCACACACACACAGACCAGATATTGTAAAAGAATTTTTAGATCTCAGTATTGGTTGCAAACTTCAAAGCCAGTGGCTCAAAGTTGGTCTTCCTATTATTAACATTAACAAGAGTGGATGAAGGAAAACTAAGGAGAAAGCAGTTCATATATGTGGATATATGGGATGACTTCACAGAGATGCAAAAAATTCTGTGGAAAAAAAGGCTCACTTTTTGTACCAAAACTCTGAGGGATGTCAGAAAATAATTTATTCCTACTGAACAAACGAATAACTGCCACTTTTGGAAAGACAGCAGTGACAAGAGTCAGCTGTGACTTTAATCAGGGCTACCCTGATAAGTACAGCCACAGAAGAAATCACTAATTTACTACTTCAGAAGTTAGGCACGTACAGAATACCCTTTGAGTCTTTGCTGCCCACTTCAAGGGATGTAGAATATGTACTTGGACAGTAGAAGCTGATGCATGTCGTCACAGTACTAAAAATTATCACCTTTACTCTGGATGTACCACATCAGGCTATGAAATTGAGTAACAAAGGCTTATGCAGCATCACAAATCCCATCACTGTTCAGAAATGTTTTTTATTTCTTTGCTGCTGTGATGACAAGTCTCGGTAGGGGAGGTTGCTTCTTGACTTTTTTTTTTTTTTTTTTCAATCTGCTTTGAAAATTGGCTTATACTGCTTATATGGTAAAATAATTTGCAATTTCCTGGATAATCTGATGGTGCACTTTGGAGAACAAGAAGCTTGTGAAAATGTTTCAGTATTGACTGTTTTTTATAGATTTCACTTCTAGATATGAAAGTACTTGATGTCAGTTCTGCAGTTAAATTTATTAATAAATAAATTTTAGTATTTGAAGAACACAATTCCATTAAAAATATAATTTAAAAAAATTCAAAGGATAGCACACCATACAGTTTATAAAACAAGCTAAAAAAAAGTTCTTCCTACTTGCTTCAGTATCTTGGTTTCAGTCTTTAGGATCTCAATGACTACAGTGAATGTTTCTATATACAGAATACGGGAAAAAATATGCCATCAAAACTAACATATTTGTCATTTATTTACTTTCTTTTTGGAAAAAAATGTTTCTACATTCTTCCAGTAAAAAAAAAAAAAAAAAAAAAAAAGAAAAAAACAAAGACACCCTTTCTCCCAGACCAGGA
>WBMY01000393.1:17431-35541 GCA_013397315.1 Donacobius atricapilla
AAAAAAAAAAAAGTCAAAATCAAAGTCACCCTTGCTCCCAGATCAGGAAAAAAAATCTTTTCTTCTTCCTCTTCAGTCTATGAACATAATTTCTATCGTACCTCTTAATTACTTTCCTTCTAGCTTCAGGTGTCTATTTAAGGAGGATCATTTAAGAAATAGTTGCCCTATGTCCACATAAGGGGAGTGTTACACTGAAGTGAATGTATCTTAGAATTTAAATCCCATCAACTTTGCCTAAAACATATTATTAACAAATATTTTCTGCCTAAATGTATTTCCTACATCAACAACAGCAAAAAAGGGTTTATATTTATAAAGTTTTTAAGAGGTGTAGGTGTCATTATGTTTCAGAAAATCTATAAAATCATCAATGTGATTAAAATCTGTCATTTTAGAAGATATGATTTAATGGATTTTATTTTTATTTGTTTGTCACTATCTATTTCTTTTGCTGTTATCATCAAGAACATGTTCAGACTCAAATCTCTGTTAGCTATGTGTCAGTAGAATGACAAACTGGTGTCACAGTCCTGCAGTCAGAACTGTTTACTGTACTTGGTTAGAACAGCATTGTACAAGTGAAAAGAAGTGAGGAAACATGTCAGAACACCTCAGGTATTTTTCTGTTCCATGTCCTACAATTCTGCTGAAATCTGACACCACTGTGGTACCTGTACTTGCTCACTGCTTGCCTGTATTTATACTCTGTTCAAATAAAGTTCTTTTATACCTTTGGCACTACACAACTCAGAATCTCCAGACTTAGAAATTTTATATTTCCCTCATCTGGTAGATGTTTTTGGAAAATATGTTCTGATTCCTCAGGGTAAGGTATTTAATTGTCATTGCAAAGACTATTTCTGTGTTTCTAAGGCTGGATACTGTAAGAGTTGTGTATAAGTGACTCTTGAATTATTCAAGTTCAGTACAGTTTAGGAGCATTTCAGTTTCAAGGGCTTTCAGGGCATGAGAGACAAGTAAAAAATTATGTTGTTTTCCATTTTAAAACCTTGAATATTTTCATTTTTTTGCCAGTTTTTTTCTATCTTACTCAAAATGACTGAAAAAGGACAGAAAGTCTGAAACTCTAGGCAATTTACAGCACTTTGAAGCCATCAGGCATACATGTCATGCTTACTTTTCTATCAGCAGTTTTCTGTCAAATTGACTGCAACCCGTGCTGGAGTTAGCTCTTCTTCCTTCCTGCAGAACAGCAGGAAAAACATGTCTTATTGGAGAAAAACTTCTTTAAACCTATTTTCCATGCACCTACATAACACCTATAAGAAAGTTTCAAGCAGGCTACCTGAGACCTTGGTTCCGTGATGGCTTTATGCTGCTACTTCTTCATGAGTAAAATGATTAACCCAACAGGGAAACACAAGGACCGAGGCTCTAGAATTTTATTAGTGGTATTGACACTGAAGCTTTTAAGTCCATAGACACTTCTGTTACTGAATTTGCTTGAGTCTGCCTGTTGTTGGCAATGACAAATCACATTTCAGCCCAACAAAGTGATACATCTTGTATACTGCTCTTTTTCAATATCTTGTGCAAATCAAGGCATAGAGGAATTTTATTCTCATTATGGCAGTAGGCAGGGTTCTGTCTGCCCAATATTCATCAATAAAAAGTGAGGTTGTTTATTCCTTTTCTCTTCTTAATTAGAACAATAGTTGGATGATAGTGGCCCCCTAAAATCATCCTGTTTGGCTGAGATGTGCTCAGAAAGGTAGAAAAAATGTCTTTTAAAAACTCAGCCTTAAGGGACAGGGGTGGGATTTGTGAATGCATGATCTGATGATATTAATGGTCTTTTATGAAATATGTTTAAACGCTTCTTTTTCCAGGCATGTTTTTTACATGATACCTTCTGTATCTCACTTTGCAGGTCTCACTCTGCTGTGTAAAGGAACAATGGGATTTTCCACACCTCTCCTTTCCAGAAACACCTATGTCCATCTCATAGAAGTGCTGGCATCTGTGATACCTCGCTTGTATATCCATACTCATGGATTTCCTTGTGGCTGCTTCTGGCATAGACATCCTTATATATCTTTCAGGTGTAACCAGTTTCAAAATGCTTGCTCTCTTTGCAGTACCAGATACCAATTTGAATACCAATTCTCCATCTTGTTTATCCACATCTCAGAATTACACCTCAAATATATCATGATTCAATCAACATTATCTTTTTTCACTTGGTTTCTTGAGCACACGAATACATGCGACAGTACCCCTGAACCTGGGAGATTTGAGATGAAGGAACACTTGAGAAATTAAAGTTCTGATTTTTTGGGGGGTTATAGAAGATTCCGCATATCGTTCTGGAAAATATTTTATATGGCACACATGTAGTTATAATTATGTACCATAGAAATCATGAGGTTCTGGATATTTGATATCTTTCTTGTAGCAAGAACTCCACAAAAAATGCTCTTTCAGCATTTTGTGGCTATCTTATTTATCGCCTTCACATTTTGACATTGCAGTGAAGATTTAATTGAGTTAATTTTTTTTTTTTTTTACTTAGTTGAGCTTCAGATGGGTGAGGTTTAGAGAACAACTAATTTTAATCAAAAAATCTATAATAACAGATTTTTAAATATAAAGAATGAAATCCAAGCTATGATCATCTCCTTAAGAAAAAAAAAAAAAGACTAAAAAAACCTAAGCTTGCTGAACCAATGAATTTACAGGGATCTGCAGAATAAGCCTCATTTTTTTAACAGTACTAAAATTTTATCCTTTAACTCAATTTAACAAGATTTTTTTCACATAAGTCTTTCTTCAATAAACATATCAAGATGCAAAACCGAGACTCCAGATTTATACAATAGACTGATGTGTTCTCAATGGTAGGGAAGAATCACTGCATAATATTCCAGAGGCACATCTAGGAAGATCTAAAATACTACAAGCCATTATAATTTAAAGTTCTTTACACAGAAAATCGTTCCTCTGTGGGAAAGGATGGCAGTGAGATAAGGATATCAACTGAGGTCAGCAAGACTATTCAGAAGACTGAAGTATCTTCAATGTCTTGATAAATTGAGTTCATAGCATTTTTTAATTTAAATCAACTATAGCAAAGAAATTTCCCTTAGGTACAACTACACAGTGATCTCACTTATGCAATCTGTTACATTGTGATATTGGCTTGGTTGCCAAGCAGCCAAGAATGGATATAAAACTAAAAGCTCCAGACAAAAAAAACCACCAAAGCCCACCAAGAAAACTCTCCTCCAAAATAATCTCTTTTTCTTTTATTTTGAAATAAGATGGAAAAGCTACAATAAATACCAAAGGAGACATATTACCTACCATCCATCTTCAGTCAGCTTCATCTCCTACTTCACTTAGTACAAAGCAGATTGAAACTTTATTTATCATATGAAATATTATTTAGGTGTTTGTTAAAGTCTTATTTTTTTTCTCCCTTTCAGTGAAGTAAATATATGTGTTTTACAAGAAAATAAAAATTATGCCTTTTACATCAAATATGCAGACAGTTCAACATTAGTCCTTCTCATGTTTTTCCTACATTTGATTTTTTCTTCAAAATTCAGTATCTTGAAATATACTTGGCTGTTCCTATTTTCCTTCTGCTCTCTCAAGATGTCTTTATTTTTTGCTGTTGCAGAAAAACATATTCTGAAACAAAAATAATTCTTGCTGTCATTTTGAGACCTAAAGAAAAAAAGCAAAATTCTTTTTATCTTCTCTTCAGTGTCATACTCAAGCAGCTAGTTGATTTAGTCCTTCTTTATTAAAATCCAAATTGAAATGCAAAATATCAAAGTTCAAGTACATCTGCACAGCTTCCTATTACAATAATAGATTGTATGAGAGTACCAACTACTGCTAGTGCTCTTGTTGAATCTGCCTTATTTGGAGTAGGGGAAAAAAGATATAAATGATATAATGATATGATTTGGAAAACTGGTGTTAGGTCTTCAGGAGCACAGGAAAAAGAAATCAAGCATCTGACAAGAAAGGTATGACATAACTTCTGTGATACAATAAGAACAAGTAATAATTTAATTTTAAGTGGTAAGTTGTCACACAGCAGGATTTTTTTTTTTTTTTTTTTTTTTTGTTCATTGCTGTGAATTTATTCTACATAAATATTACAGAAATTCAGATTTCCAAAGATAGTGTGGTCCTCCTGGGTGCTTTTTTTCAAGTAACCTTTCCGCACCAGAGGTTGCTTCCTTCTCTCTTGTGAGAGTGCAAATATGAGTATATGCAATGTCAGTCCAGAGACTGCCAAGACTGAACGTGTTATCACTAATGTTGAATTGGGTCATTTTAACAGAAGTGAAATAACATTCTGCATTTGAAGGCTGAGAGGAGGGAAAGAAACTTCCAGCCAGAAGGTTCCAAAGAGTAGCTGAGAAGAGCAATCCCTTCAACTGGCTCACCTAGGCCCGGAAAGAAAACACAACTGCAGCTGTAATTAAAGAAGAAATCTGATTAACTGATATTTTTTACAAGTGTACATTATTTACTGAAAAAGAGGTGAACTACTTCGCTTGTACATAATATTAAAACGCACACACACATACACAACATATCTGTTTTATAAATGCTGAGATTTTTACGAACAATGAATAACTTCGAAGTAATTTATTCCTCTGGAAATTGCTGCCCAGATGCTATGGTCAAGGTTCAGTTTTTCTGCTGCTTTCCCTTCTCTATTGATAGTGCCTCTAGTTAAAAAACACTTTTGAAGTTAGACTTTGTGATGAGAAGCTGTTCTTCATTTCAACATAGAAACATTTACTTTCAAATTTATTTTCCACCATCACAAGCTACTAAAGCTTCTACTGTACTTCATGCCAAAACAAAATAAATTTGCAGAGTCAGACATTTAAATTATGTTTTTGTGCAATTAGAGCTGTGCTGAGCATTTAAAAACAAAACCAAATCAGAGCCATCTGTATCCTGTGCCAAGACATTTGAAAACAATCTGCTTTTATAAAAAAACAGGTTGGAAAACACTATTTCCATGAAGAAAAAAGCAATTACTTTGAAGAAGCCAGTGAGATTTGGATTTCCATGTTTGCTGCTGGAATTTTTAGTAGTTAATGTGTTAAATTGCTTGGCTTCAGTCACCTTGCCTTTACTGACACAACACAACTTGACACATACCACTCAACAAAGTCAGCCAGAAAATCTGAACATGTATTTTATGGAAAACTGAGGTTGAAGTGGAAAAGATTCTTTAAATATCTGTAAGGAAAACAAATACATTTGGTTCAGCAATTTGGCAGTATAAAGTGAACAAGTGGGTATTCTTCAACTTGGTTTGCTTAGTTGGGTTTTCCCTAAAAATCCTGTAGTTTTTATTCCACAGATCTAGATAAACGTGGAGTCAATAAAAAAACTTCTCTGCAGGGAGTGGAATTGTCACCTTCTAAACAGTATAGATGCATATTGCCAAAAGCTGGAAACATCTTTAACTGCCTGTACTTTCTCTTTTAATTTCACCCAACAGAAGGAAGATTAAAAAGATACAGAGATTGGCAATAAGTAGCATACTTATTCTAGAGGCTTAAATTTAAAGCAGCATAATCCCAGCCCATTAAGGATCGCTGCAACAGGGAGCCAGGACAAACTTGACCCTCAGAAGCCAAAGCTGCTTAGAAAATAGAGGATGCTGTAGGCTGTGAACGTAGGACCCTTTGTTTTCTTGTCAAGGTAGTTCCTGTGTTAAATATGAGAACATTTCTTGCATATAATTTTGATGAACTTATTTAGAAAATGTGTGCATACAGAGTATGTTTAATAGTTCCTAGATAGTTCATAGACTGGTGTGGCAAATAAGTATTTGAGTTCCACACACACAAACTAGCCTGATTTGCATTTTCATTTTTCTCATTTCAAGTAGGCTATTCTTAAATTTCACTCCTAATTTTATTCTGCTTTTGATTTTGTTGCTCACACTAGCCAGTCTTCTTTTTGTTCGTGAGTCTGTTGTGCTACATACAGCAGATACTTTAGCACATAATCACAAAATCATAGAATAGTCGGAGCTGGAGGGGACCCAGAAAGATCATCAAGTCCAAATCTTATGTGAATAGCCCATACAGGGACGAACCCATTGGTGTTATTAATGCCAAGACCATGCTCTAACCAACATGAATTTGGGTATAAAATAACTAGATCAGAATGCCAGTCATGAGAACAAAGTCATGTTATGTCACATACTTTGTGCCATAAACTCCAGCTGGCAACCATGCTCTGGACAGCCTCAGGATGGGAAGAGAATTGAAAGTGTAAAAGTAGTAAAACTCATGTTGTGATAAAGACAGCTTAATCAGGAGAACAAAAGGCTGTTCACAACAAACAAAGCAAAACAAGTAATTAATTCACTGCTTCCCATGGGCAGGCAGGCGTTCAGTATCCCCAGGACAGCAGGGCTCCATCAACGTGTAATGCTGACTTGGGAGGACAGATGTCATCACTCCAAATGTCCCCCACTTTTTCACCTCGCTTTCATTTATATGCTTAACCTGATGCCACATGTTGTAGAATATCCCTTTGGTCAGTTGGGCTCAGCTTTCCCAGTTGACATCACCTTCCAACTCCTTGTGCATCCCCAGTCTGATTGCTGGTGGGGTGGTGTGAGAGTCAGAAAAGGCTTTGGCTCTGTGCAAACGCTACTCAGTGATAACAAAAACATCCCTGTGTTATCAACATTGTTTCTATCACAAATCCAAAGCACAGCCGCATGCCAGCTAACATGAAGAAAATTAACTCTATCCTCTGCAGAACAAGCACAGGTGGAAGTTTCACAAAACTGCATGTTTTCCTTAGCTACATAAAAATAAACGAAAGCGCAAATGCTCCCTTAATCACAAAGTAATACTCCCTCCTGTTTAAGTTTTCTTATGGTTCTGTAACTGAAGAGTAAATCTCAGTATGACTTTATTCCACATTCTACCTTTCAATGAAAAAACTTTTAAAGAAAATGAGCAATCCATAAGATACTTCTTGTGAATCAAAAGACACAAACAGGCTAACAATTACTTGCTGTGTTTCAGCATATAATTTTCTATAAAATAGCACACTTATTTAATTTGGTATTTAAATTTGGTAGTTAATTTGGTAGTTAAAAGATCTTATTGCTTCTCCACAGTCCAAAGAAGCCTTGAGATGTTTTAATTAAGTAATTTTGTATAGAAATACCAGGGTTGGAAGTAAAAAATTATTCAGAGAAAGAAAGACATAATTAGTAGTATTTCACATTAAATAAAAAGATACTTATCATCACATGGAAATATCTGTTATATAAATTCATCCACATAAATATGACAAAGGAATAGGAAAACATTTTTCTTGTTCATCTAATCTTTTTTCCAAATTTTTATCAAAATTGTATGATTTGAGATAAAACAACTTGTCTCAAGAAAATAGAAAGAAGAAGCAGTAAAGTACAGAAATGTATTCTTCCTATAAAGCCTTATTTTGTAGCATAACATATTCAATATTACTACTCTTTCAGGCCAATACAGGGGAAGATACAGCCACATGTCCACATAATTATCAATAAGTTATACATGTGAACAGGTGTCTTTAAATTCTAGGCTGCTCAAGAGCTTAGAAAACTTAGGGTGATCAGAGACTTTTAATTGCATTTCTATCACAAAACAGGAAATTGTTTCCTATGTTGAAATAATTCCATTACGAATAGTACTTGTGGCATATGATGTTAAGCAGTATCACTATGTAGGTATAACAAAATATAATTTAAAAAGAAGAAAAGATTAAAGAAATAAAGAAACAAATAACTAAAAGTATTATGATTTTACAAAGTTTTATTTGATGCTGAACACTATTGAATAATAGTAATAATATTAAGCAACAGCTTAGAGCTACAATTGCTCCAAATTTTGCTTTGCTAAGTGATAGAGAGGTGTTTTAAAAAATCAGGGATCCTTAAAACCAAGAGCCTTATTCACCACTCTGTTTCTACCTCACAGGGAGGTAAGTTTCTTTGAAGTGCCAAATTCTAGCAAATTTCATCTACATAAGACTGCTGACTAAAGAAAATATCCATGAAATGAAGAGACAACATAAAGGGCATAGGAAACTTTTAATTACAGTTAAAGATGAAGAATAAAAATTGTGACTTATGAATTGTGCAAAACTGCTTTTGTATAAACTTGATTATGAGCTTTATTCCCTTGAATATTGACAAAATGGGCAGAAAAGCAACAGAAGATGTGTCATACTGCTGTTATCACCAGCTGCAGTTTATTGCTTTTCATGGAAGTTAGGACTTCAACATTCGACAAGTGACAATGATTGTATCTTGCTATCCTGGACAATCAAGACTGTTTTATAGAAAGGGATCAGTCCTCAGCTCAATATGTGTGAACATCAGAAGAATATAAATAACTTTTCAAGAACACCTCATCCTGAAATTGTGATTCAAAATCTGGCAGAGATTATTTTGAGCTCCATCAAGCAACTGAGATTCACAATTGTGTATCTAAGGATATGCAGGTTTCCAATTTCACCAAATACTCTCCTGTAGAGAATAGTTCCCTGAATTTTGTTTGAAAACTCTGCTACAGCCTCAGGGGCTACCACAGTCTTTAGGATGCAGAAATGATTGGGCAATGATATTCAAAAAGAATGAAGTGAGGATCCTATGGTGATTGTCTTTTACTAGTTTTTTCTTGAGGTTAAAAAGTATTTCATCTCATCTTTGACTCCTTGATGAAATTTTAAATTCTTGGCAATGAATAAAAAAACCTGAAACAACCCAAAATAGAGTGGAATGTTTTGTATTAAATACTTAAATTTGGTTAACTCTTTGATAAATATTCCAGTCCAATTAATTATATTTCAAAGACAGTATTAAAATTTTTAAAATTTATAAAGTACATTGCATTTTTATTGCTGACATTAGAATTCACCATGAATATGTAAATACTTTCAGCCTATTCCAAATTACATTATTAAACAAATACATTTTGAATCCAAAAATGCATATTTTCATTGCTGGTGATATTATGCTTGGAATTTTTGCTCCTCCAAGTCTAGATACGTTGGAATCAAAGAAACCGGAAAAGATAATCTCCATACTAACTTTCAGGGAAGGACATATCCAACTCTCCAGACAGTAGCCTTGATTAAGGTGTGGTGCTTTGATTCTCCTGGCCTCTGCAGTGCAGCATTTCCCTTTGTCTCAGACACGTGAAATTGATACCTACTCTTAGCCTTTGGCCAAGAAATATGTTGTGAAACTTGAATATTTATGAATATATTTAGTAAATGTTGCTGTGTCTTTCAGTAACGAATGCTTTGTTATTATCCAGGTACTTTACAACTCCATTTAAGGTAGAGGAAAGAAATATACAACTAAAATAAATGCAACTAAAAATAAAAATACTTACAATGTGAATAACAAACATAGTGATAGACGATATGAATGAAATTAAATATGCACTCAATTTCTAGCAAGGTAAAACATAAATTTTCTCTCCTTGTTATCTGACTGAATTTTTGCCCACTTCGACCAAAAATGTGGATGTTGGGCTTTCAGTTCTTGGTCTCTTCCTTGGACCTTAAGATATCCATTAATGCAGGTTTATTCAGATGCTTCTGTGAGAGGTAGCATCCTACACAGATTCTTCCAAGATCCCATTTGGAACGGGATTTCCCCATTTCCCCATACTTCAAAGGGAAGATACATGTAATAAGCACAATTCTTAGTCACGCATATTCACTTCTCATTTCTTAAAGACTTTTAGAACAATGACATTAAAAAAATTGACCACTGTCTTTTTCAAAACAACTGCTGGTGTGAATCCTCATTTTCACCATTTTTTGCTCATTTTCTTGTACTTCTTTTTGAAGCCAAAGAACCTTTTAGATATATGCAAATAAATTCCTGTTCCTAATTTCTTTTATAAGAATATCAGAAATCCATTGTGTTGGGGTTTACAAAGTATCATATTTCCAGAGAAATAATATTGTCTGTATATTAGTTTCAGGTAAAAATCATTACAGATTATTTTGTTAAGAATAGTCTTCAAAAAGACTTAAGATTTGTAGACCATGTAAGGAATTCTATAACTAGACTGATGTCGCCCTGATTTTTTCAGCCTTCTCTTCTGTTTCACAGTTTCATGTTTTGGGTTCTTTCTCACGCTCTGGTCTGTAAACACAGCCAATGGTAATGTGGTTTCGAGGAAAGTTTTCATTCTTGTTCTTAGAGATATGGACGGGTGATGGACAGTTGTCTTGACCAATGGGATGGGGAGAGGTGTCAACCTTCTCCCCCAGTCCCTGGCCTTTGTAGAAATACTATATAATGGAGTCAGATTCTTTTAAATAAACTTAGTTTTAGTTCATGCCTTCTGATCAAAGTGTGTGTGTGTGTTTGTGTGTGTGTGACAAACTGCATCAGACTGAACTGGTGAATTAAAATATATTGATATGTTAAGATGGTGATAGATGCCATCCTACATATTAAATTAATGTTATACTTAGTAGTATTTTTGAGGCAGTAGGAATCCACATGTGAGGTAAAAAGAGACAGGTGGATATAGCAGATGGAGATTCCCAGTTTAAAAGGAGTTGCATGGAAAAGATGAGGGATGATGGATAAAAGTTTTTCCTAGGAAAATATGATTGGACACAAAAGAAAGATTCACAGTGAGAACAAACAGCCATTGCAATAATCTCCACTGGGAAGGAAGTGGAGGATTCTCCAACACTGGATACTTTTCAGATGCACCTGGACATGGTGCTCGGTCATCTTGTCTAGGCTATGCTCTTGCCAAAGAAGGTTAGACCAGAGGAGGCTCCATCCAAACTGGCATTCTCTGAGTATAGGTCACTTACCCAAATCACTAATTTGAAAGAAGTTTGTTCTCTTAAACTCAACTTTTTTTTTTTTTTTTTTAAACCTTTCTTAAATATTCACTTGATGCTGCTGTCTATAGGAAGGTGAAGAACTAAATTCTGGAATTTTTGGTATCAAACTACTGTATTCCTAATGCACAGTATTTTTGTATTTCTAAAAGAGCAGAAAGGCAGAAAAAGTCTGTCTTTTATCAATTACTGTTTTGAGGTTATTATCTGCAAATCTAGAGAGGCATTAACCATGGCAAATTGCTCAGAATTGAGAGTAGAGAAAACTTTTACCATGAGAAATGGGACAATCGCGTTGCTCAACCAAAATTTTAGACATCAGAAAAAAAAAACCAAAAAACAAATATCCCTTAGGAAAAAAAAAAAGGCACCAACATGAGATAACCTGCCTAGCAGCACCAAGTCAGATAAAGTATTGGCTGCTGCCAGTGTGCAACAATTCTGGTTCTGACTGAACCACGAATAATGAAGAAGACAAGTTAGAATTGGATAAGTGGCTTGAGTAAAATAGAAAGAAAAACTGTTTTGAAAAGGCTTCTTCAATGGAGGGAGGGCTTTGGTTGGGTTCTTTTTTGAAGTTTGAGTTTTTTGCTTTTGGGTGGTTTTTGGATTGCTTATTTTGGCAGGGGAGAGACTGGTCTGGATTTTGTTCATTTGTTTGTTTCCCTATAAAGTACCCTGAATGGCATATCCTGAAAGATTCTGTAGAGAAGGTAAGCTGAAGAGGGACTCTTCACCAGGAATTGTACTCACAGGATAAGTGGTAATGGTTACAAATTTAAAGAGGGATAATTTAGGTTAGATATTAGAATTAAAAAAAAAAAAAAAAAACAAACTTTAAATTAAACAAGAAAATGAAAGATTAAAAAGTAGTAGGAAATTTTTAAATATACAACCACGGGGGAAAAAAAACGATTTATATTGCTTTATAACGAAAAAAACATGTTTGAAAAAAAAAATTACATTCACATTTCATTAGCATATTATGTTCTTATTCATCTACAACTTTGAATTCAAGAAAAAAGGTTTTATGGAAACAGTTTAATAAAAATTCATTATCCACTATCTAAATTCAACTCCCATTTTAATTTGAGAGTCAGAATTTGATTTTTCTCATTGATTTGATTAGAATTTCTATTAAGAAAATGCAATGTTTTTATAAATATTTAAGTCTGTAAAATCATTAGGAAATCTCTTAAAAGTACTGTTTTGCCAGACATTCCTTTAGTCTGCAATCTGAGGAAAAGAACTTTCTCAATAGCATTTCAGTTTTATTAAAAAGTAAGAATGGAAACACATTCGGCCACTGTTGTGAAAAATCTCCTGTCACAACTGAGAAATAGCCAGGGCACTATGCTACTCCCTTTATATCTCAAAAGGTTAGTTTTTTTTATAAATTACATTGAAAAGTTGTATTGAGAAAGGAAATATAACTTATGACTAATAATGAATAGGTACATCAGAGATGTATATTTAGGATAAAGTACTTTATTATAATTAAAGTTCAAATCTTTAATTCTGTATTCACTGATGAATAATTCATTTTCCACAATTCAGTGATTCTGAAAGTATGTTTGAGTTGTTTATTTACTCTACTTCTCAAATTCAGTTCACTGATAACAGTGTCTATATGAAAACCTATAACAGCATTTTTACCCTGAAAATTATCTGTAGGTAGGGGTTCAATAGGACAAAAATGTTAATTATTTCATCTTACTATGTTCTTATGTTTTCTATATCTTCTGAAATGTAGCATTACAGTGTAATGGTCTTTTGAAATGCACCAGTCTCCCCCCTGGTATCCAAGATCAAAACAGTGAATGCATTACCGTAAAACAATCTGCTCTGATTATGACACCTCTTGATTAGATTCATTCTATTATTTGTGGCCTGGAAGCTTCAGTCAGGCATTCAGAGTCATCTACTTAAAAAAGAGATCAGAGATTATAAAAATATGATACATACAAAGCTGAAAGGAACATCCCTCTGAGCACCCTGGTCTAGTGAAAGCTGTCCTTGTCCCTGCCCATGGAAAAAAATGATATTTAGGCTCTCTTCTAACCCAAAACATTCAACAATGCCATGATCCAAACGACATAGACACACAGCTTTTCATTCTGGAAGAACAGGACTGAAACAATGCAGTTTCTCCAGATGAAGTAAATGATAGCTGAAGCTACATAACATTTAGTTAAATATCCAACTCAATGCTTCCCCTGAAGAAGAGAGAAAAATTCTCAGAAATTTTTAGCATGCTAGGGAAATGCAACTATTTGTGAAATAATCGAAAGCATACCAAGCTGACCTACTTCACTAAAATAACTTTCTTAATTACAAGAATAAAGCACAAGACAGACCTGATCCAAATGAAGGGCTTACTGAGGTACCTCATGCACTTTGTTAGATTCTGCTTCAAACATCCAGTGAGAAGGATAATTTTTCACTGAATGCAAAATATTGAGATCATAATTGACATAGAAAATAATATTCACAGAAGACCATGTTATCCAGCTACTCTCAGAAGACCCAGTCATCAACCTTTACTAGGTTTTTGGTATGCCACAGTGAAAAATCTCAGAAAGATTACAAAGAATAGATGCAACATAACATAATGGTGGCATCCCTTTATTTGCAAAGTGAGGCCATGCATACTGTGACTATATTTGACATACATTATTTGGCATTTTGAATAGAAAATATGAGAATGAAGGTCACAGGAGGAACTGAATGAAGAATCCAGTAATCAGAGAATTGCAAAAGAGAAAATGCGAAGTTCTATTCAGTCCACTTGAAAAGATATATGAATATATATATCTATATTTATGTGAGCTAATAAAAAATGTTGCATGACATATGTTCCATGTATTTGCTGAAAAACAGACCATTTAACAGCTTTTTCTTTATTGTCTAGTTCCTCAGGATAGAGGGACTCTGCTTGATGCAGTTGTGTACACATTTAATCACAGTCAATATCTTGATCCTTCTCCTTCTTGTGCTGATGCGATATATTTCTGTGCTATTTAACCTGCTTAAAGAACATTGTGTTTGTCATGATTATAAACTTTTTTTCTGCTACACTGTACTTTCAATATTATTAAATTGATAGCAATACGGTCAAAGGAATATCCATTTAGGAGCACTGGTGACTGCAGATAAGATATTATCTATTGCAGCCTACCCTGAAATGCCACAACAGTGCCATGGGTTTAGATATTATCCTAAATGAGGATTTTTTAGATGTCTAATAAATTAGGGGGGGGATAAACATAAAATTAGATAAAATGGGATAAATCCATAGATCTATGTTTTATAAACCAGTTAACTGAAAACCAGATGTAGCGAACATCACTGATTTTATTGACAAGGCAAAAACAAGCAACTTGTTAATGAAATCTGTTGAAGGCACAAGGTCAGTTGCATCAACACAAAAGAGTATTAGAATGTCATGCAGGAAGAACCTGAGGATTTCAAGGAAGGGAACAAAATAAACTTGATAACATCTAGCAGTACTAAGTACCATATCAGAAAGTTTAACAGGATTTCTAAAGTGCTAAAAAAAACCTTAACGGAAATTATGGGAAGAGGAGTGGGGCTTGCATACTGAACACTGTATGGTGCAATCTTAAGGCACTTCTGAATGCAGCACTGACATTTTTCTATCTAGCAAGGCATTTCTAAGTAAGAGAGAAGTGGTTGTAGTTAAGCAAGACCTCTACAAAATGATAGCATAAATGTATTCGTGGCCATCCACACTCAGAGTAAATTGCTCCAGACCTGGACTTTTGCTTGTAACTGCAAAATTGTATGATGAGAAGAAAGGGTCTTCTACCTTCCTGGGTAGGGAGCAGAAGAATTTAATTGCATGAACACAGTGGTTAAGTGCCAGAGGATGAGTGCAAATACAATTGTGGAAGCAAGGAGGGAATCAACACTAGAAAAGGAAAAGCTTGTTAAATCAAAGAGCAAAATAGAGTAGCTATAAACTACCTTGAATTTGTCCTAAATTAGAAAAAAAGTTTCCAACTAACAAAAAAGGAAGGCTCTGGTAGAATCTCTAAAAGTAGCAATGGGGCAAAGGAGGGTAAGAAAGCATCTTACAAAAAGTATTATGGCTTGGCAGATTTACTTGCCTCAAGTAGGAAACTAGTCTCCATTGACCACAGACTTACCCTGTCTATACAAATAGGATTTTAGTATGTATATTTCAGCCACTTTTTGCAAAAGCAAACAAAAATTACGGTTATAAACTTCCCTGGAATGTTTATTATTATATTACAAGTTCTTCCAGACATTCTTTTCTAACATATCTGAAAATATAAAAGGATTTTGGTGTTTCTTTTCTGAACTTTCAAACTGCTATTTCCCAGGAGTTTAGTGATAATTTATAAATGGCAACATCGTAAAGGTAGAAGGTAATTTCCCCCAAGAACCAGCTAATTTGTAGCTTTCTACACACAAATGACCCTTGCAACTTGGCAGTTGCTTCATTAAATCCTTTACACCTGCTCCTTCCATCTCGTGGGCAAAAATAAGTAGAAGGTGCAATTCACTCATGCTACATTCACTCCTGAAGGTATTGAGGAAAAAAGGCTAGCTTAGTACTTTGTGCCATAAAGTGTAACTAATTCTGTAAATGTGAGTGAAACACAATTGAAAGTAGCATGGCAGATAGATTGATATTACCAGTGGGTCACTGACATGGAGAGGAAAATCTGAATTGTTCCCTGGTGTAATGCTGCTGGAATTGATTTACACCAGGGATGCATTTGGCAAGAAGACTTTGAAAGCACATTTTTGAAAAGGAAGTTCTATTTGCACTGTGGGGTTTCCATTCTCATTTTATACATTCCTATAAGTCACTTCAAGTAGCACAGAGAATCCATTTCAAAAAATAAAGATGTACAAATGTATTTTCAGTTTCTTCCTCACCAAGCCAAAGGAAAAGCTACATTTCATGTAGAACAGTAGGGTGACATGAAGGAAGCTTGGGGTTAGAGAAATAGGTACCTTCTAACCCATTTCCCTGATTAAACAAGGTGAATCAGAGAGTAAAAATTATTTGAAATAACAATAGGTTTGTTTTTTTAAAATTATTCACAATAAAAGTGTGAAATTTGTTATGTAAGATACTGAGTCTGTTAGATTCAAAATGTAAAACCATACACAGATCATTGGAAGCACATTAAATGCATTTTGTTTAAAGCAAGAACATATATCTTGTATTTTTTTGGGAAATAAAAATATCAATAGGCTTTCAGAAGAAACTGGCTTTAAGCACTTCATAGAGTTCTGCTCTTCATGTGGTGGATTTCTAAAATCACATTTGTCAATATCATCTATCAACTCCACATTTTTATGATATTTTTTACCACATTACCCTTTTACCTATAAGTCACACTGTTCTTTTTACAGAAGAGCATGATTATATGTCAATTTGGCACTGCTTTGTTTTAAGAAATTTGTGTATTTTTCCTAAACAGAATTCTGCCTTTTTTTTTTTTAATCTGGTTGAATCCGTGTTTTTTTGGGTTTGTTTTTGTTTTTGTTTGTTTGTTTGTTTGTTTTGGGTGGTTTTGTTGTTGTTGTTGTTTTTCCCAAGTTTTATGTGGCAGCAGGTCTCAGCAGGATATGTGGAGAAAAAAAAATGAAAAACAACTTTTTTTCCCCAATTAAAAAAAAAAAAAGAAAAACATTAGCACAGGTCTATAAACCTGAAATATTTTTTTTAAGTTGTTCAGCTGTTTGATCATCATTGTATGCTTTGTTCTCAATTCTTTATCAAAGCATTCAATAATTACAACTAAGAATTAGGATAGTCATTATCCCTGGGAGAAAAGCTATGGACGCCTAGTAGGATCTTTAATTTAGAAGCAAGAGAGAAAAAAATCTAATTTTTTGTATTCAAAGGATTAGAATCCTCAGGAAATATATGAGTCAAATACATTTCGAAGTATTTAAAAACATTACTGAATCTATCAACAAGATACAACTTTTTATTTTCTCTGCATATCTGTTCTGCAGATGAAGTATCAGATAAATGGTAAGTCTAAAGCAACAGTTTGGAGAGGACTTATTATTCTACTAGCTTTACTTCATGGCAAAGCACATGGCAAAAACCCTCTCAAAAAGTAATAAAAAACCCTCTCAAAAAGTAATCAAAGTTGCTTCCTCAATCACAGTAGTATTTTACATTAATTGATTATTCTCTGTTAATAATAATTACAAAAGAGTAGGGAAATCTTATTAACTTGATCCTGACACTTTCATAAAATGTTGTCAAATATATTTTATAAGCCCTTTTCAGAAGTTCTTGTCAGACTCTTGAGGGTTTTATTCAGAGCCCAACGGTAACGATGTTGGAGCAGCGCAGTTAAGGCTGCCTGCTTATCTACATAACAACTCCTCTGCTGGAAGCTCCTTCTCTGATCCCAGCACTACCTCCCACACCAGAAAATATGCGGCCTAGGAGGAGGGCAGATGTTGCTTGCAGAGCTCCTTAATAGTGATAAAATATAGATAATACCTGCTCTAGACAAATCTGCCTGCAAGAAATATTTCTCCCTCCTCTGGAATATCTCAGTTCATGCCACTTCCTCTGCAGCAGCCGCAGCTGGCATTTGGCATGATACGAAGCACAAGCTCACTGACCATATGAGCTCCCTCTGCCAGTAGGTCTGTGATAAGAGAATTTGGCACAAACCCTGGTCTAAATCAAACCCATTATTTTGAACTATGGCTGCGTAGCTCCAATGGTCTTTATTGAAATATAGCAAAATGAAGTCTTTATGTTCTCCCCCAGATTGCACATTCCCAAATGATCTGTAGTGGTTATCACATTCGCCGAATCTGTTTTGTGAAACGTAGTGTAGGGATCTAACTTTCATTTTATAGTGGAATAGAATTAAAAAAAGCAAGGCAAAGCAGGCTCAACTTAAGAATAGAAACAGTTAGATTTATTAACATACACTAAAGGGTAAACAAAAAAACAACCACGAAACCCTTTTAAAGACAACCCCCCTCCTCCCTAGCAACAATCTACTTTTCCACGAAAACAATGTAAAGAGACAAAACATCAGAACTCTTAAGTCAGTAGCACTTAATAAAATAGTCTTTCATTCAGTCTTTTGAGAGAGACAAGTCCCTCCTGATTCTTCTGGTAACTTTCCACAAGAGACACAGTCTGTTTGTGGCTTCCAGTTCCCACAAACGCAGCC